>BGPR01001746.1:0-11710 GCA_013235015.1 Araneus ventricosus
CCCTTTATGTCACAAAACTAACAATAAGCTTTTTTCAGGGTATTGGAAGCAAAAGAAATTTTAAAATAAAACAAACAAGAAATAATCTATTTTATTCGTCAGAATAACGTTTCTGTTTCGTACTTGTTGTAAAAGAGTGATAATATATGGTAAGCATCATTAAAGTGCAAATAAAACTTCTCCCCATAATTATTTAAATCGTAGGTTTATATTCTAATATGAATTAACCAGCCATCTGGAACTCCCATTTCGACTCAAAATAGGTATTTTTCAACTAGAAAAAGGCTCAATTTTTCACATTGATATTGTTTTCAATAGTATTTTATCTCTACTAATAATAAAGGAGATTGTGTGTAGACTCCTGGACTTAGAGATAAGAAATTTGCCACAAACATACTTCCAAAGGTGGGAATGTGCACCTCAGAGCTGCTGGTGGATTTATAAGCTTTTATTCAACTTGAGTGTCTTGTTCACAAATCTTGAGATCGATTTCTTACCCACTTCCAATCGAGCTACAGCTTTGAAATTTAGCACAGTGGTGGGTTTCCGGAGACAATACAATATTATGCAAAAAAATTTGCAATCTATACCTATTTTAAACCTAAGAAAATGATATTAAAATTTTAGCCCTATATTTAGATGATAAAGTTTGGAAGGTGGTAACCTCACGTTACGTAGGGTTGTAACACCACCACTAGATGACACACAATAGAAGGGGGTGCAGCCTGTGAATCATCCCCATTTCACAGTGGCTTGAGGGTCAAAGGTCAGATCGGGGAAGTGAGTCTTGTTTCGTCTCTTGGTCTGTATCGCACTTTTTTCAAATTCAAGATAATGTAATTGCACTGCATAAGATAAATATATATAAAAATGGTGCATATTGAAACGGTTACCCGGCTATTATTTCATATTGGAAAATTCAATAATTGAATTTGGTTTACTATGCCTAACATGTCGTGTGTATCCGTGTCAGCCATCACTAAAAAGTAGAAAATAAAATTAAAAAAGAAAAAAAGGTATAAGCTTTTACTCAAAATGCACTTTAAATGAGAAAAAATGAATGCAAAAGTTGAAAATAATTTTTGATTACAATAAAATGCATGGTTTGAATAAAAGCATGGGCGCCTTATATTTTGTGTATATTTCCTTAAACAAATAGAATATTCCTAGAAGGTAAAGGCGCCCATGCTTTTATTCAAACCATGCAATATAGTGTAATCAGAAAAATTACAGTAGACTCTCGATTGACCGGGATCGGATTATCTGGGACCACCCCCCAAAAAGGAAGTGCAGATTGTGGCTGTGGAAATGTATGGGAAGACTGCATTCTTCTCAACCCTTCCTATTGTATTGGACTCGTCCAGCCAATCGGTTTTGCTCCCATTCTGGAATGCTGACAGGGTGGGATAAGATTCAACAGTCATTGCAGTGTCATTGTTCAGATTAAAATTTTTCCACATGCTTTACATTCTGTTCATAGTGTTAACATGTTGAAATGCAAAATAGACATTCTTAGTATAATCAAAAGCTGGAAATAATTGAAAAATCAAAAAATGGACAAATAATTAAATCATTAATGATTGAATATGAGATTGGTGATTAAACTGTGCAAGACATGATAAAAAAGGAACAAAAGCTACTTGAATTTGCAGGAACTTCAGATAGTCCAAAAGGAATGTGTAATAGAAAAACAATGAAAACCTCAACATATGAAGATTTAGATATAATAGCCATGGTTTTGTGGTTTAACAACAGAGAGCTGCCGGAATTCCTGTATCAGGTGCTGTTTGTGCAGCTAAAGCCAAACATTTTTTCGAAGAGCTTAAAATACTTGTTGATTTCAATGCTTTGAGTGGGTGGTTAATGAGATTCAAACTAAGATATGGTATACGCCAAATAACTGTCCAAGGCAAAAAACTCAGTAGTGACACATCAGCAGCTGAAGATTTTGTGTTAGAATTTCAAAATTTCACACATAATGAAAATTTGAGTGCCAAACAAATATACAATGTGGACGAAACGGGTTTATATTGGAAGTGTTTGCCACAAAAGACATTAGCATATGAACCCCCCCCCCAAAAAAAAAAATACATTGGGACATAAGAGCAGAAACAACGCTTAACAATATTGTGTTGTGCTAATGCCTTCGGCTCATATTTTCAAAACTGAAGAAAGATTCCCTGTAAATTAACTGCAAGAAGATGAACAGCTTGGATGACTATAGAAATTTTTTCTGATTGGTTTTAAAAAAAGTATGTTCCTGTGGTACAAAAACATTTGGAAGATGTCGGTCTTCCTCAAAAAGCTGTTCTGCTGGACAATGCAACTAGTCACCCATCTGAAGTAATTTTAAAATCAGAAAATCTTTGTGAAATATCTGCCCCCAAATGTGACAGCTCACATCCAACCTATGGATCAGGGTGTTATTTGAAACTTTAAGGCAACATACTACAGAAATTTGCTCCTGAAGTTGGTAGAGGAAGGATAAGACGATTTGCGTTCTTTTTGGAAAAATCTCACAGTTTTGGATGCAATTTATTATGTTGATGCAGCATGAAAATTAGTAAAAAGCAGCACGGTTAAGAAATCATCGAGGGCAATTTTATTGGATAAGGAAAATGAAATTCCTACAGATGACGACAATAGTGCTCATTTGCAGAGAAAAATCTTAGAAGATTTGAGAAAGTTGGACTGTTCTGAAAATGTGGATGACGAAGCAGTGGAACAATGGATTAACAAAGATTCGACATTGGAATGTTGCGAAGTTTTAAGTGATGATGATATTGTATACCATGTAACTTGTGGTTCAGAAGAAACAAGGAATTTCGAAGAATGTCCTGAAAGTGATGAAGAAAATCTTGTAACTCATCAAAAATTAAGTCATGGTGATGCATTAGTAGACACTGGGGAGTTACTTAATTACTTGGAGCAAGAAGATGAAAGTACACCTGCAGAAAAAATGATATTGAGAAATCTGTGTAGTACAATTCGTCGAAGAGTAAATGAAAAACAAAAACAGACTTCTATCATTTCATTCTTTACAAAACAGTGAGATAAACTACATCTGTTTTTCTTTTTAATTGTACGAATTGTAAATCTAAATAACATTAAAATTTCTTGTTAATTCTTTTGTATAAATTAAACTATTAATGTCTTATTCTATAATAATTTTACATTTTCTATCATTTTTCCAAAATTTTCATAAATTGGATTCTCCGGGATATTCACTTATCCGGGACAGAAAATTTCCCGACCATTCCGGTTAATCGAGAATCTACTGTATTTTCAACTTTTGCATTCATTTTTTCTCATTTAAAGTGCATTTTGAATAAAAAAGCTTATACCTTATTTTTTATTTATTTATTTTATTTTAAAAATTTTAATTTATTAAAAAATAAGAAAAATTTTGATGTTTTTCCTTTATAACTTCTGAAAATATTACAGCATAAAATTCAAAAAATTATCTTTACAATGATATCGATTAAGTTGCTGTAATTTTTTTTCTTCTCCAATCTTAATAAATTTCTAAGCATAATTTACAATACTTTATATTGTTCTAACTAAATTCAAACTGAACTAAACTAATTCAAACTAACTAAATTCAACTGAAAGGGTACTTGCACATTAAAGTGGCCACTGAGCTTTCTTGGCGACCTTCGGATTTCGCCAAGCTTGTAAGTACAGTGTTCTAACAAAGCTACTATGTTCCGGCTCCTGCGGCTAACGAAGCTGTAGAATGTTTTATTAAGTTAAAAAAATCTGTCTGGTTCCAACTTAGCTTTATTCATAAAAAAAACAAGCTCATAAGTTCAGTGTTTTAGCGAAGGTACTATGTTCCGGCTCCTGCGAATGACGAAGCCGAAGGATGTTTCTTCAAGTTAAAAAAAAGCTGCCCAGTTCCTGCTTAGCTTTAGTCAAAAAAGAACAAGTAATATTTTTCAAAAACCAGTTCGAATTTATGAACAAAAGCACCACAGAAGTATGCGAGCAAAAAAAAAAAAAAAGACAACTACAGCACAGTTTTATTTATACAGCTGCAAACGTTTTTAGCAAGATTTTGCCACCATCATGGTGATATATCTCAGTTGCTTAGAGATACAATCTCGGTGGTTGTTTTAATGCGCAAGTACCTCTGAAAGTTTTGAGCGTAAAAAAAATTCAAAACTCTCTTTGTAAGCTACATGCAAGTTCTTTATTAAAGTTAAAATAACATTTTTAGGTCCGGTGGTCACCTCTCTCCTTCATGATTATTCCCTGTACAGTACAGTATTTGTTTTCTGGATTTGTGATCTCAGAGGCATTTAGGATAACCCAAGTTCGGTTAATCAGGGTTTTAGTGTATTTCAAATTTTAATAAACTGCTTTGATTATTACAAATTTAATGCTATTAATGCAAATTCATTTAAAAGTGATAATTAAATTTTTTTTAAAGATTACTACATAGTATTGAAGACAATGAAATTTTAAAATGAAATATTTACCACAGAAGTGAGAAAAATCATACCATTATTGAATATCTTGGGCACCAATTAAGCATCTCTAATTTTATACGATTTATGTATATGCAGAAATATATAGAAAAAACAGTAACCCAAAATAAACAACTGATACCAAAAAAGCCCACAAACCAAGAAACAAAAAGCTAAAAGATACCTGCTCATTGTCTGCGAGTTATTAAAAACAGCATTATAAAACAAATTAAGATGATTGAATGGTTTTTCACTAGTGCTTTGGCAAACAAAATAAGTTCAAAATTTTTCAGTGGAGTCCATTGGTCTTTGAAAGAAAGTGGAATAACATCTTCATCCTGTTATCCCCCCTTGCTTTCTAGGAAAAGTTCCCTCTTAAATATGAACAGAAAAATAACAACAAAGGCAGAAAATTTGCAAATTTTAGAAAGCCGGGGAAAAGATGTAAAAGCGAAATTTTACATTCTTTCTGTCAAACAAATGAAGAATTTTATCATTACAATAGTTGCAAATTAATTGGGACTGTGATGAACTGTCATATAAACAAAATATAAATGAGAAACATATAAATGGTGTTTTACTGTACTATATTTTATTATTTACTAGCTGCCTTCAGCGACCAGCATGTTCACCGGGAATATAATTTCAATTGAATCTTGCATCATTTTATATTCATGGTTCCTTTAACGACGTAATTTTAAACTTCAGATTGTGGTAGATATTACAGACATGACACAGGCTTGGAACAAAAAAAGCTGAACTTCATATATAATGAATTGTGCAAAACATAAATACCGAAAAGTAAAATATGTATGATTAATTGAACAATAAAATAAATAAATTTATACAAAAAGTGCTTAAGATATAAAAAATATCGTAGAAATATTACATAAAAGAAAATTAAGAATGATAAAATCTGATGCCGAAAGAGACGAATTGTGTCATTTCTGATATTAGGGATGTAATGAATATTCGGCAACTATTCAGCATTCGGCCGGCCGAATATATTCAGGTTAATAATTTTTTTAAAATGCGATTTGAAATACACATTTAACAAAAAATATTGCAGAATTACATTTCGCTACATTTATTATCAAAAAATCTCCTAACACTTACCCTATTTTAAGTTGCATAAGTGTATTTAATGTTACATATAATTTATCATTGCAAAGCCTCAAATTATGATGCAAGAGCAATAATTTTTTAGCATTTCGGAAGGAAGTCTGTTTCCTTTGGTTTCATACACAAATAATACCAACTAGGGATATAATGGATATTCAACATAAGGTCTATTAAACCATTTCCCAAATATTCAGTTTTGCATTTTTTTCCCCAGCAATTAAATAGACACTCCATGCTACCTATTAGAAGTTCTTTATCGAAATAGAAATTGACTTCTCGTAATTTTAATTTATCCCTTCAATTTTCTTCTGTATTTGTTATGTTCTGCAATAATGACTCTTGTATTTCTTTGAAAAATCCCAAAACGAAGGGAGTTTCTCATTTTTTATTATTGGAATTAAGGTATTCAAAATATTACAAATATACATAAAGGTATTAACATTTTTTTTCATTTAAGATTTGAATAATATTTCATTTATAATCAAAAGTGAAATGATTTTTAAAACTTGCTATTCGGCAGCTGAATCTTCGGTATTCGGCCAAATCACTATTCGTTACATCCCTAGTAGATATTTAACCCATATTCTTTTAGTTCCTTTGCACCTGGTCTGTTCATTGTCTACATACATGTCCCTAATGGAGTCAAATAGCTGACTATGTCATGTAACATCTAATTGCACGTTGTTAAGGCCATCTTCACTTTCTTATTCCTCTTGTAAAATATGCATTCGATTTTAATATTAAAAGGGCGCATTTATGGCCAGCAGCATGTTGGCTGGATTAAAACATGCTGAAGAAAAAATGAAAACATAGCAACCATAATCATTCAGCTTACTGGATCTATTTCTCAATATACGTAATATCTCAGAGCTTGGTTTGCAGATTTCAAAAAATTTTCATGAAATAAAATTTGATAGCAAAATGTATTAGGATATTGTCTAAACTTTCAACAATGAAAGAGAAATGTGTAGTTAAATATTTGTTTCAACAATCAAAACGGTTTTTGTAAATTATGCCAAAAAATATATTTAAAACATTACAATCAGACAACTTAATTGATATCACTGAAAAGGTAATTTTTTACACTTTCAGACGGTGCAAAAATAATTTTTGTGCTGTAATATGTTCCAAAGTTATTAAGGAAAAACTTCAAAATTTTGATTAATTTTTAATTAATTAAAATCTTTAAAAAATTTATTTATTTCCAACTTTGGTATAGTCACAAAATTTCTTAATCTGAAAATGAGGATGCATAGATACCCAACATAGAGATACAAGTAGAGGTAAAAGCCACAAAAAAAGTGGCACTTTCTGAATGATTAAGTATCAAGAATGTCTTTTGGATGACATAAATATAATTTAAAACAAAGACGCACAATCCCATTTACATTCCAAGTACACTACAACTGAAATCACTAAAATTTACAAATATATTGAAATATGTAGGGTAGATGCTCCAGTTTTGGCCACATTAAGAGAAAATTTAAAATGGAAATTTCACAGTGGATAACTGGCTAAAGCCTATTAAGTCATACTTACACTATTCTTTAGTAAATTTTATTGCCTTTCTGTTAATTATAAACTTTTACTGTGGAAAAATTTATATTTTGAGTTGTTAAATACTTTATCCCAATTTGTGGGAGTTTTGGCCACATAAATATACTATAAAACAGGCATTTTAATGAATTTTAAGCAAAAGAGAAGCATTTTTACAGCATTAATTTTCTATTTTCTTAATTAATTTTCTATTTTAAAAGCATTTTTTTGATGAATTTGTAAAGATTTAAAATAAAATATGCATGAGTTGATTTTAGCTGCAAATTTCAGTTAAAGAAACAGGAATGCAGAAAATAAACATTTAATTTGGTTGATAATATGCATGCTGTATATACTAGGGATGCAACAAATAGTGATTTTGCTGAATATTCGGCGGCCGAATACCTACTTTTTAAAAACATTTTACTTTTGATTTTAAATAAAATACTGCTCCAATATTAAATGAAAAAATATTTTTTATTATTTGCAAATTTAAATAAATATTAACACAATGATGCATTTTTGTAATATTCTATATATCTTAATTCCAATAATAAAATGCAAGAAATCCTCTTCATTTTGGACTTGCTAAACAGAAATAAAAAAGTCGTCATTGCAGAACATGACTATGACAAACACAAAAGAAAAGAGAAAAAAAAGAGAAAAATGGAAAAATTTTCAAGATTTGTAAATTTAGCAAGAAAATATCTTTCAGCTCTTGCAAGCACAGTATATAGCGAGCGCTTATTTTCTTAAGCTTGTAATATATATGTGAGAAACAGAACAGACTTCTACCTGAAAATGCTGAACAATTATTGTTCTTGCATCATAATTTCAATCTTTACAATGATGAAGGATACGCAACAGCATTAAATACACTCATGTACAATGCAACTTACAACTGGATAATATCTCCAATATTCTTTATTAAATGCACATTTTAAAAAAAATATTACCCTGAATATATTTGGCCGAATATCTGTTTAGTATTCGGCCAGCCAAATACTTCCTGAATATTAATTACATCCTTAGTATATAAAAATTTGGGGTTTTTTTAAAGGGGGGAGGGATGAATTTATATGCAAATACTTAAAGCATGCCTTTAGGAAATAAAAAAAAAATGAAGTTTCATCAGTATTACTACACCAAATTGAGATTATCTACAACACTTGTTTTTTCGACTGCCTTAAACTAATTTCTGATTTTTGTCCTCTGTAATATTTACCCTCGCTTTATTTAAATACTCTACCTTACAATGGATTCTAAGATGCCATTTCATAAAAGAATTATATTACTTTCTAACTGGTCTTCCATTTTGAAATTAACTTTCTACTAGCCTGAACAATCTTTTGAATTGAATCAAGCAGTTCGTCTTTGGCAAATGAAAATCCCATTCTTGCAATTCCCAAAATCCATTCTTCCAACTGATTTTCTACTTCAATTCCTAATACTGTACAAGAACCTACATGCCCACAGTTGATGAAAGGTAAAAAAAAAAATGCAGGCCCAACAATCTTGTGAAGTAAGGTGGAATAAAGCACTCCAAAAATTTTACTAATTTTAAGTGCAGGCTTTCCACTTTAATTGTCCTTAACTGCATTTCCAATTTTAATTAGAGAGTAGCAAAATCTTTGAGGGAAATTTCACGTCATTTTATTTTAAATTGGAATTATTGCTATGTAAAATCAAAACAAAACTAAGTTAGATGGTTTTATTTTATCCTGATATTCTTAAAATTATTTAATGGTTAAAAATATAACAATTAACTATGTGGCCAAAAGTGGAACATATGTTATATACCTCTTCTGGCCACAGCTTGAAGTTGTATCTCCGAGATATGAGGTTTTGGGATTTTTAGCAACAAAAGCTGTTATACCCCAATTTACAAAAATATTCATTCCTAATTCGTTTAAAATAATCTAAAATGGGTACTTTTCCGTTAGCCGGGAGCAAGCGAAAAATCGCCAAATAATACAGAATTCCGCCAAATTTCTTACAACCATTATTCCATGTAACAGATAACTTGCAGTCAATCAAAACAAACTGAAACTGCTGTATTCAACTGATATTTTCACATCCTCTTGGCCACATGCATGGCTAAAATTGGTGCATATAGTAAATTTAGAGTACCTACTAGTTTTAGCCACCATGCACAAAATGTTAAAAAATTATTTAGATATGAAATTAGGATAGAAAGAAAGCTGACATCATAAAGCCTAAAGATAATTAATTTTAGAATTAATAGTTATTTCCAAGAGTCTGACGATGAAATATTGCAATACATTGCTTCTTAAAACTTGTGAGCACAGTATACATGTTCATGCATATTTTTACAAGTCTCATGTTAAGAAAAAATGAACTAGTCAAGTCAAGTCGAAGAGTGCTTTTACTGGCTTATGCTACATGAACTAATCGTATCATAAATACTAAAGCTGTGTTTATTTAAGGTGTAGGTATGCATCTTATTGGTTGATTGAATCATTGATTAATTTCTGGACAAATAGATGCATCGTGGCCAAAAGTGGAGCACCTAACCTACTTCTATAACATTCGTTACATAATATGAATGAATAGATATTTCATTTGACATTTAAACAGGGTTTAATAATCGTACCTCTGAAAATCGGGTTATGAATTGTTGTTTATCTTCATTTAAATGAGATTCAGCCAACTCTGTCACATGACGAACAGCCACTTCATATATCTTGTCCAAACAACGACTGTTGGTGCACTCTATTCTATCGTCATCAACTGATTTATCATTACTACTAATCGCATCGTTTAAATTACTTATGGTCTCAGTAGGACTGCTGCAACGGTCGCCGCTTTCTGAGTCTCCCATGTTTTTAATACATTACGAATGGCACCCTCACGTTTTATATAGTTGCAGCATTTTAAAAGGTGAATGCATAAAACCTATGTTTGTTTTAAATACAAATTTGGAAAAGCTAGTGAAGCAAACTGTCCCGCGGAAAATATTCACACCGAAAAATATTAACCAACGTTGCCATTCCAGGAACAAACTTTCAAAACATAGATAATATAAATAAACACACAAATACAAAACATGTAATATAAAGAAAATGGTGTTAGTAATCAACAGTTTGAGGTTAATTAATTATTATTTAGAGTTTTTAGTTATCAAAATGTAAAGGAAAAATATTAAAGTCATAATATCGGTCATAGCTATTAATGTCATGATAACTGTATTTGTAACTGTCGTCTCAAAGAGACAAGCGCTAATTTCAAGTTTTCCAGAGAGAAACCAAGGGCTATATCATGCTGAAAGCACCGTTTCTCGTCTGATCCACAGAGAAGGGAATCGAACGAAAGAAGATCCAAAATGACGTTCGGAAGAAATTATCGTACGGGCAAAGGTGGCGACATAATTGATTTTATATTAGAATTGTTTTTTACTCTAATTTGAAAGATATCTTCTATTAAATGTATTCAGTGTTAAAATTGGCAACTAGTAGGTAGACGCTCCAGTTATGGCCACCTTAAGAGAAATTTTGAAATGGAAATTTCACAGTGGATGACTGTTTAAAGCATATTAAATCTTACTTATACTATTCTTTAGAAAATTTTATTGGCTTTCTGCTATCTATAAAATTTTTCTGAAGAATATTTTAGAGATGAATTTTTAAATAAATTAACCCCATTTGCACCAGTTTTGGCCGCACTAATATTATATTTTTAACAGATATTTTAATGAATTTTAAGTAGAAATAAATCATTTTTATGCAATTTATATTTTAGTACACTATTTCTTTTTTTTTTAAATGTGATTTTTTTTTTTGATGAATTTATAAAGATATGTAATAAAATTTGCCTAAGATGATTTTAGCTGCAGATTTCAATTTAAAAAATAAGATACAGGAATGCAAAAAACAATTTTATTTTGTTGATAAAATACAAACTATATATATTCGCGTAACTTTTTTGGATAAAATATGAAACAAAAAGTGGGGAGAGGAATAAACTTACATTACAAAAGCATGGAATTTTTTAAAAATATTACAAATCAAGAATTTGCATTATTATACTCACTAACAATATCCACAAATATGTATTTTTATAATTTTTAATTGCAACATTAATCAAATTCATCAGAATCATTTTTAAAATTGGAGCAATCCATGCATATAAAAGAATATTCCTCATCACTCGATTCAGGTTCCTCAAGTTGAAATTTTCTAACATAAATGCGAGGTAAAAATTCAAAATGGAGATGTTTTTGACATTCCATTTTGAATGGCCTTAACTGCATTATCAACTTTAGATGGTGAGTAGCAAAATCTTTTTATGGAAATGCTACCTGCCTTCTTATTTTTAATTGGAGCCATTACTATGTAAAATGAAAACAAACAAAGCTATATCAGTTCTTTTATTTCAAAAACAAAGCTATATCAGTTCTTTTATTTCAAAAACAAAGCTATATCAGTTCTTTTATTTCAAAAACAAAGCTATATCAGTTACTTTTCGTTTTAGAAACAAATCTAAATTGGTTGCTTTTATTTTAGAAATGAAACTAAATTAGTTGATTTTATTTCATCCAGATATTCTTAAATTTATGTAATGGC
>BGPR01001746.1:11720-37971 GCA_013235015.1 Araneus ventricosus
ACTACAAATACTTGTTCCTTAACAAAAACCTTAACAGTTGTGAGTATACAATACATGTTCATGCATTTAATTTTTTACAAGTCACATGTTTGTGAAAAATGAACCAATCAGATTGAAAATAGTAAAATAAGGATTGTTTAAGGTACTGGAATGCTTCTTATTAGTTAATTTGAAATTACTGGTTAATTATTGGAAAAGCAGATCCAATGTGGCCAAAACAGGAGCATCTACCCTATACGTATATGCACATCTAAATAATGCAATTATTTTGTTACCTCTAATTTTATTTTTACTTTTATCTTGGCTTTCAATATAGAAATGTTTAATAATTATTCAAAAAATTAATAATATCTGATAGAAATTGGTCATCTAACTGTACTACTTTTATTCCATGCAATATGGGTCATTTCAGTGAAAATGGTGCAATTGATGTTTCATTTTTTTTTCAAAGTCAACTAATCTAACTGAAATTAATGTTAAATAATAGCAAATGGATTGAATTTATCTATATTGTGAAAATTAATTGGCTAAACTTGGCACTAATATTTGATTTTCATAGTTTTTTTATTGGTAATGGGAGATTTTGTTCACTCTGTTATACATTTAAATATTGCATTAAATTACAAAAATCTTTTATTTTTCAAAACTTTTTGTGCAATACAAACAAATGAACACTTCTTTCATATAAATGCAGTAAAATTTCATGATAAAGGTATTTCTTCAATTTTATCGCTATTTTTCATACACCAAAATGCAAAAATTTAAAAAAAACTTCATGTACAAATTAGCTTATCACATTAAATAGATTTAAATAAAATCAGAATTACATCATACAAGGTACAAATTGCATAGTTCTAAACAGATTAAAACTTAATTTAAAATGTTTTTTTTTATGTTTAAATTATTACAAAAATACTTCTGTAACAGAGTGGGCATAGCTGTACTAGATTGGATTAATCTGTAATTTTATGCAAGGAAAATATACAAATATTTTATTTTATATGTGTTTTTGATTGAAATCTACAAGTTGGAACACACTCTAATTAAACCCTTAAGGGACGAGCGCCGCATATGTGCGTTTCAGCTTGACTCATCTCAGGGCCGAGCGCCGCATCCTTGCGTTACGGCGAAAGTACTGCTGCGGGCCAAGAGCTGCACATATGCGTTTGGCTTTTGGAACAAAATGTTTTCTATCAGATGGCATTACTATTCCATGTTTCTTTCAAAAGATTGGTCCTGTACATTAGTATTTCTCTCTCCGAGGTCAGATTGTAGTCGGTCACGTGTCTGTGAATCATTCTATTAGAATTATTTGATTTTTGAGAGTATAAACAGAAACACGTGCTGGCGAGTGTAAATAGAAGCATTTGTTAAAGAGCTCTTTAACTCATTTTGGAGTGATTGTTTATAGTTTCTCTTCTCGCCTGGGTTCAGATTTTATGGGAGATATTCTGTCAAGTGTTTTTATGCCTCTCTGTTTTATTTTTGCAGTTATTGCTAAGAGAACGTGTTAACTTTCTGAGGAGGAAATATGTGAATTTTTAAATTACAAATCTGGAATTTTCCGACGATAGTGGTAAAGCAATAAATTATTAGAGTTCTTTAGATAGTTAAGAATCATAAAATTCTGAATTAGAAGAGGATAGTACTAATATATCGATTCCAATTCCTTCATGTCAGTAGAGTCCTAAAATAGATTTTTCAGAAGGCTTTGAAGAGTTAATTATTACAATTTTCTTGAAGTATTTTATAATATTGAATGTAAATATTTATTTTTTCCTATATTTTCGAATTTTGCATCAATAATCTAGTGTTTATTTCAGTACTTTCAATTATAGGGAAATACACTATATTTTTATTATTAAAAATCAAGTATTTTAATTAAACTTTTTTTTATGATTTAGAATATGATATCGTTGACCGCATATTTAAAATTGGTTTCATTTCTATGTAAAGGACACTTTTTATGCATTATTATGTAACACGCACTTTTGACGAAATTTAATGCATGTTAGGTTTGAAGGAAAATGCTTCGCCAGTGGGCGTTTCCCTTCACGAATACGTGTACCGCCGTCGAGAGGTTAAGCCAGCTCTGAAGTCGGTTAAAGACAAGATGGATGCTATGGTAAACTAACGCGTACTGGTCAGCAGTGAAAAGTTAATCATTTAAAGTTGAATCATTTTTTCGAACCCATTTAGTGAGGTGGCATTATTCCTCTCCTCCGCTTTAAATGTAATTTCCGAGGAACTACTAGCTTTCCTAACTCATTGAATATGGGTGAATCTGTTTCTTTAATTTCCATTGTAAAGCAAGGAGAAATTGTCCTTACGTATGCCTGTGCAATCTGAGTGAAGTACCGGAAAAATATTTTAACTTAAAAAACATCAGCCCCACTTTCAGCAAGGACTCTTAATAGACTTCGCAGCTTGGTGAATATATGGAATCTGGTTTTCATTAATCTATGGCAGCAGAACATTTGTCCCTTAGTAGCTTATATATAAGTGGAAATTTCTTTAGAAACAAGCTTAGTAAAAGTATTTATATATAGTAAGAGACTTAAGCTATAAATATTTGCACTTGGAGGAAACGCTCTTTATATGTATAAGAAAGAAAAATGAACAATGCTTTCAAGGAAACTACATTAGCAGGTGAAGAGCATTCAACGATGAATTAAAATACAGTACAAGCTCAAACCAGACACGCCCAAAATCGGACCTTTCATTCGTAGACCCTTCCACTAAAAAAAAAAAAAAAATTCTAACTTTATCCTATCAAATGCCCAGAATCAAGATGTGAAACTGGTGAACTCATCTGGGGAGGGAAAGGATTTAACCACATACAACGATGTGCTGACGGGTATCAGGGGGGGGGGGGGGCATGTGTAAAAATTGCAAGCTGGCATAATACCTCCTCCTTCCTTCTCTACACAAAATGAACTAGTCCAGAATATAAGAAATGTTAGCAAATAAGATCCAGACAACTCTCCCTTCTGGCTCGCACAGGATTGCCCCAGAACGTAATGGACGTTGTCTTTAATTCCGAACTAGCCCTCGCGAATGTTGAACTTCTCTTATCCGAGTTGATATATTTTGCTTGATGAACGTTTCCAACATTTTATTTAGCTTTTTAATTTTTATTATTAAATATCTTCTGGTTTATATCTTTCATTATCAATATGCCGAAGCGTGCTTTGAGTTCTACTGTAGCCAGCGGAAAAAAAAGAAGACACGTGACTCTATCGATCAAGGACAAAGTCAACCTGATCAAAAAGTTGGAAAGTGGAACAGCTGTTGCAAAATTATGCGAAGAGTATGGACTAGGACGAGTACGTCAAGTCAAGAGGACAAGAAATTGCCGAAGATGACGCCTTTGAAGTACTGCATTGCGACGATAAAGCCCCGACAGTGTGTCAGCTCACCGATGCCGAAATATGCAGTATGGTGTTGACGAACTCCAACACTTCGGTATCCGATAGCGAGGAGAGCGAAGAAGAAACACAAGTGAAAAATAAAATGCCAATTGACAGCTTAGTGGAAGTGTTGAACACCGCAATAAAAGGACTTGAGCAAAGAGACTTTATTTCGGAGTCGGACATAATGGCGATACATAAAATAAAACAGAAGTAACTGAATCAAAAACCAAAACTAATGAAGCAACTCACTTTAAATGAAATGTTTTGTAAAAATGTTAAAATTAAAAAGAAATAATATTAATTATGTTTATAAATCAAAGAAAACAAGTAATAAATAAGTTTTAAAAAAATTTAAATTGAATTATGTGTTTTATGATGTTAAAATCACTTCTTAATATGGAAATGATCTAAGATCCGGAAATATCCCAAATCCGGAATTGCCAAAGTCCCGACGATTCCGGATTTGCGACGTTGTACTGTATGACCAAGCAACTTCAAAATTCCATGGAAACAATTTTTATTATAAGGCAAAGAAAAAATCTCAATTATGTCATCGGAAAAATATATAATCACTAAATAAACACAAGTTCTATTTGTCATTTTTTTACTAATTGAAATCATCCTAATTAATATATATTTTATTATTTAATTAAATATTTTTAAATTTTATAAAAATCCGCATAGTATGTAAACTAAAACGCAAAACACTTGCCATGACGTAAGCGATCTAGCCGATGGGTTGCCAATGGACCTAATCTGCTTGATTCTTCAGGTAACCATAATTGGTGATGAAATCACGCGTGTTCCAACTTCTAGATACCAACCATTTTTTTTATTTATTTATTAATTTCAATTTTTGTCATAAATAAGTTAAGCTTTTTGGAAAACATAAATAGCATATGGGAGTTCATAGTATAAAATGTTCACTCATCAGTTTAAACTTTGAGATAAAATATTAAAATTTGGTCAAAATGAATACCTCATCAACAGTTTTAAATAATTTTTTGCTTCATTTATTATTATTAAGCTCATCACTTGAACTTCACCATCTTCTTCAATATCATTTTGAGCATTTACAACATATTTTTAACACATTCATTGCTATGAGCAAATTAGATGCAATCTCCCAAGAAAGACAAAAAGTAACTTTTCTTGCTCTAAACGATTTGTAAATCAAAAAAAGAAAGAGGTGAATGTTTACTATGGACATCTATTATGTTTAACTTAATAAATTTGTTGTGCAAGTCAAATTCTAATGTGTAGTGAAATTCCTGAAGGACGAGATCTCGTCTGTAGTGATGAATGTGTTATATTAAATTTCTTACTCATCGCACTGAAATCTAATGAGCATTTATATGCACCTGTTTTTACACATTTTCCCCTCACTTCTTTACTTCCCTTATGTTCTTAATCATCAAAGACTTCAGTAGACTGTCCTGATGAAGCAGAGGAATAGATGCCCGAGACTTTATATTTTTTATTTCTTGATTTAATAATCTCTTTAATGCATTCATACTCGGGCCCCCCCCCCTCAAAACAGCAACAAGATTTTAATTTTTCTCTCAAAAATATGATATTTCTCTGTAAAGAAATAGGCCATTCCCTGTTGTGGCCATTTGATGAACAAATGTAATACCATTTACTACAGGTATTTTTGCTTGGAATGATGTTGGCTACAGATTTTATTTCTTTATGTTATTTGATATACCTAATCTTAAGTTGTTCAGTTCCTTAACATTGCAAAAAATTGATTAGCATTAGAAACATTTTTTCCAGATACTAATCTGTCAACTATTCTTTTTAATGATGATGATGCACTATTTGTTTTAAAGTTGCATCTTTTCCATGGTTTGCTTCAAAAAAGTGAAATTTGTACCCCACTTGAAGTATATATATCTATCAAACAAGTATAATTTTTTCTATCTGCACTGATTGCTGGAGACCATCAGAAAAAAAATTCTTTCACAGCATATTTGTTTTTGATCATTCAAGTTTTATTACTAATATAATAGCCCAGATCCTCCGGTAACGCTCTGATGTCACCAACAATAAAACTCGCGCCATAGCACTGCAAGACATTAAACAGCATTATTTCATTGTTAGAGAACCTAGATTTCAGTGATTTTAAATTTAAAAAAGTAATTGTCGTTCTAATTTCAAATTTAATAGCTCTAAAATAGTGAAATAAAATGTTCTATCGATTGATATAAAATTTATCTCGCTGTGATCAATAGTTCCCGAGAAATTTTAAATTGCATTAATCCTATATTTCAATTTAATTTCCGTTTTTTAATAGAAAAGTAGTAAATTACATCAGTAGTATATCATGCGCGTGATATAGTTTGGATGCCAAATTGTATGTGAATGCAATCATGGTGATGTTGTTTTCTTGCCAAGAATTATATTAGCCACCAGTGACGTAAAGCGATTTGGAATACATTAAGATTTTAAAATATATAATATTAGAATTTAAAGCAAAATTAAGTGAGATTATTACATATATATAAAACAATAAAACATTTTTTAAAAAAATACAAATATTAAAATATTACACAAATAGAAGAAAAATTATATTTAAAAAGAGAGAAAGCTATTTCTGTATACGTGCAAAAGCTGCACCAATAAAAAAGCAATATATCAAAACATGCAAGGAAAAAAAAAGACGTATCAAAAACAAACCAGAAGTAAATGGACAAAAAGGAAGACAAAATCTTAAATTGAAAAATATCATGGCTAGCCACTCATCTCTGGGTCATTCCATGCGAAATGAGCAAATCGGCTGTGGCCAACATGTCACAGATTTCAATGAAAATTATTATTTAAGCTAATCATGTATACCTATGAATAAATGCAAAACATAAAATTTCAGAAACTGTTTGTTGCTTTGTTATTTGACATTAAAAGTTGATGCTGACACTAAGTGCAAATTTTCAGAGTCCAAGGTAGCCAGTTTGTAACTCAATAATTCCATAAGTTATTAACATAAATTTTAAAAAAAGGTCTTGTTATATTCTCTGGAAATATATCTATCAAAAAAAGTCATAATGAAAATTAATTAGTGCTTTCATTAAATCTGAGATATTGACAAAAATTGAAAAATTGACAATTTACTTCAGATTTCAAATTATTCTGCTAGCTCTAGGAATGAAAAGGCAATAAAAAATTTATATATATAATGAAATACTATTTATAACTAACTTCCTGGTGCAATTTAGTAACTGTATTTGAATTCCTTGATAAAGAAAACCTATTTTTAGAAAATAATAATCTTGAAAATTTTCATTTTTTCTACTTTTTGAGATCCTTGTTTGGGCATAAAGGAATGCTCCTAATTTATTCAAATTGTTTTATATTATAGATTAAAGTGTCTCTAATATATTTTAAAATTTTCATTATTGCCTTCAGCTTATTTTTGCCACAAGAATAATTTTAATTAAAATAGAATTTAACTAATTATGGCTGTTTATTGCAAGTGCACCTAGATGGCAGCACGGTTTTTGTTGTTTTATCTTGTCCAAACCTGTGTCCATGAAGTCACTTTGTTTGCTTAAGTGTTTCTTTAATAATTGCCATATTTATTCTATTTATGAAAGTTAATTATGTTCAATTCTGGTAGTGAAAAGGAAACCTCTCCTGCCATCTGTGATGTAGGAAAAAATTTGCTAGAAAGTTGCCATAAAACTTATTATGTAAAAGCAGTAGGCCTAAAAGAACTTGGTGAGTTTACAGTTGAAGACAGAGAACTATTGCATTTGAGATTGGGCAATAAGTTTGAAAAAATTTGTTTTCACCATGAACAAGTGTATTTGCAGAAATACACCCATTTATTTGGACAAACTTGCTGCGATCCTTTTAAAAGACATAAAAAGATAGTAAAAAAGTCTCTTAGGATAATAACACTAGATACTGCAAAAAAATCACTTGGATTGTTACTGCCAGGCAAAAAAATTTGTCCCACATGTGAAACTCTTGTAAAAAACTCGCATGAAAATCAAAATGACACTGATTATGAAATAGGAACTCCAGAGGAATATTTAGAGAAACTTAATAACAGCTTGCAAGAAATGGGAAATTCTCCAATTAAAAAGGTCAGCAAACTTAGTAATGTTCAAAGAAAACAATATGGAAAAAGAAAGTTTGAGAAAATTGTTTCAGCTACAAAAGAAAATTTGGCCACTGCTTTACAAGTAAAACCTATTGAAATTGAAAACAATCACCAGTCTGTAGACTTACAGAATGAGGACTTGTATAGTTTAGTAGAAGAACTTAAGATCAAGTTTGCAGAAACAACATCCCATGCAGACGAAGTCCAGATTTTAACCCTGGTTCCAAAAAGCTGGAGTCTTGAAAAAACAAAGAGAGAATTTTCCACTACAATGTATTTAGTGAGGAAAGCAAGAAATATTAAAAAGTCATTTGGTGTTCTTGGGAAACCTGCAGCAAGGCAAGGCACAAAAATCAGTCGGGAAGATATTTCTGTTATTCAGACTTTTTATGAATCAGATGACATCAGTCGTTTATGTCCTGGAAGAAAGATTTTGTTAATGTAAGGACAGATGATGGTAAAGTCCAAAAACAAAAAAGATTGATTCTCTGCAACTTAAAAGAAGCATACCACCAGTTTAAAGAACATACAAATATAAAAATTGGATTTAGTAAATTTGCTGAGCTGAGACCAAAACACTGCATATTAGCTGGAAGTAATGGTACACATTCTGTATGTGTGTGTACCATCCATCAAAATATGAAATTGATGTTGCATTCTATTAAACCTCACCATTCATTGCTAAAAATAATGGAACTATATGTTTGCAGTATAGAAAATCAAAAATGCATGTTTGGAGAATGTTCTCAGTGTCCAAAAGAAAACTTTCGCAATGAAATTGAAAAGTTTGAGGCCTTTCAAAATGCAGATGAAATTATTTACAAACGTTGGATTTCAACAGACAGATCTACTTTAATTACACAAGTTGAGTCCACTGAAGAATTTCTTGATTCATTTGTTGGGTGTATGCCAAATTTAACAAAACATCATTTTATTGCTAAATCTCAATCAAAATATCTAAAGGATATGAAACTTAACATCCCTCAGGAAGAGTGCATAGTTCTCCTTGATTTTTCTGAAAACTACTCGTTTATTGTTCAGGATGCTATTCAAGGTTTCCATTGGGAAAATAGCCAAGCAACAATTCATCCACTCGTAGTTTATGGAAAAAACAGTGAAAATCAGCTCTTGACAGTCTCTATGTGCATCATAAGTGATCACACCATACATGATACAGCAACAGTATTTTCATTTCAAACTGCTGTAATCCCTTCCATAAAAGAAAAATTTCCCTTGGTAAAGAAACTTATCTATTTTAGTGATGGCTCTTCAGCCCAGTATAAAAATCGTAAGAACTTTGTCAACATTTGCCACCATGAATCTGATTTTGAATTGAAATCAGAGTGGCACTTTTTTGCTACAAGCCATGGCAAAAGTTCATGTGATGGCATTGGTGGGACTGTCAAGCGATTAGCAGCAAGAACAAGTTTGCATAGACCTTACAATAATCAGATTTTAACTGCAAAAGATCTTTTCTCCTTCTGCACTGCTACAATAACAAATATTAAGTTCTTTTTTTGTTCCTTCAGTAAATGTTATTGAAGTTGAAAGTAAGCTTCAACAACGATTTAATGAAGTGCCAACAGCTATTTTGGGGACACGTAACTATCATTGTTACATCCCAATTTCCAACTGCACATCTAAAATCCTTGTTTCCTATTTATCACAATCATCAGTGAAAGAAACAAAGGTTTTAAAAAAAGAAAGTTTGGTAGTGAGCCCAAATCAAATTTCAATATCTTCATTTGTTTGTTGTGTGTATGATAACTATTGGTGGCTAGGTAATGTGACTGACATTTCACCAGATAAGAATGATTTTCTTATAAAGTTCATGAGTCCACATGGACCTTCACTGCAGTTTACATGGCCTATTAAAGATGACATTTGTTGGGTACCACTTAAAAATATATTAATTAAAATACCTGTTCCATCAACATCTTCAACCGGAAGGTCCTACAGAATTGAGCAACAAACCTAAAATCAGATAGAAAAAAAATTTGGTCAGATAATGAAAAAAAAAATTGATAGATGTATTTTAAGTTTAATTTTGTTGAACTTTTATTAATAAAAGTAAATATGTATAATTGTATAATCTGTATAGTTGTTTTATTCTACCTATATAGTTTATTTTTTCATTGAAATGAATGATTTCACATAAAACATGAAGAAAATGCTGTTATTTTGAACTTAATTTTAACCTTTAGAAATCAAAAGGCAATTTTGATTTTTTTTCAAGCAAATGATAGACATACTGGCCTATATTCTTGTAAAATATGATAGTTGTCTGAGGTTTCCTTCATTTAATTTTTTGCGCCTACATGAAGAGGAAAATTATTATTTCGCACAATGTCTTAAAGTTTCAAAACTATTTTGAAGACAAAGGAATTAAAAGGCAACTTCAAAAGTAAGGTAATCTTTTTATGACATTTAGCAATTTAATTTCAACAATGCCATTAAATTCCTTAAAGCTTGAGAAAAAATTTAAAATGTTTCAATTTTGTCAAAATTGAAATATTTTCAGTTTTTACAATTCAGTTCAAGATTAACTATTTTATTTTAAAAAGTAACTTTGAAATAAATAAATAGTGCATGTTCCAAAGATTACAACAATATGAAATTTTTTTGTTTATATTAAGTAGTTGATAAAATACAGGGCTTTAAAAATGCTACATTAAGCAATTGTGCAAATGCTGTTGAAAGTGTTAACTCTTCAATTGCTTGAAACTACTAAAATTAATAATATTAAGCCAAAATATCTTGGGTATTTTTATATATGCATAAAGTGAACCTATATAGCAAATTTCATAAGAATCTGTTGCTATGTGGCCACAATTTTTTTTTCATTTTTGCTCATTTCGCATGGAATGACCCCTCTTCCTGATGCATCACTTTCTTCAATTTTATCACTATTCGAAAAAGGAAAATGTCCACTTTCACAGTAATCCTTCTGCTTCAATCTTTTTTCCAATGACGCTCCTTAAGAGCGAAAAAACAGAAATCAGGGTGGAAAACAGCAACTTTTATAAAAAAAATTCTGAGGAACAATTTTTGAAGCTTCCGAAATCGCATTTGATAAAAGACTACAGCAAAATCTATGAAATGTTTGTGGTTTTTCACATCTTTTATTTCTATGAGCATACTAGTTTAAAGCAGTTTGTAATTCTGGGAATAACTAAATAAAATGTCTGTTGCACTTACTGATAAATATTTTATCATTCATTCTTGCCAGAAAAATGAAGACTTTTAAATGAAATAGATTTAACTGATACACATTTTAATAATTTATTTATGATACTAAGAATATATTACAGCAATAGCCACCATTTGCATCTACAATACCAAGCGTTAGTCGTCTAAAAACGTCATTTTACGTCAATGTGTTAAGAAAAAGAATCTCAAAAAGTGGTTTTAAAAGGAAACTATGACCATTGCAGGCGTTAAATAGACCATCTATTTTAATTTCGTATTGCATTGCAAGACTGTTTATTTTAATCTACAAGACTGCAATATAATAAATAATACATAAATATTTTTATTTTTCATTGCTTTATCTAGTTTTATTAATTTGTATCATAGTTAATAATTCTTCAATTTCCTTTAAAGGTATGAAGTCGAATAAAAAAGCTGCAGGGTGATATCTCAAGGAAGAATGAGGTCCTGAAGCCCTTCATGAAAGGCACAAAATTTCTACATATCACTCTGCGGAGTATTATCATAAATAATGAAGAAACACTCCAAAGGTAGTATTCAATCTTCGCCGATAATAACATTGTGGAAAAAATTTTGTAAAATTTGAGAAAAATTTAGATGGGGAGAGCATTTTAAAACTTAAAAAATAATGTTTAGAAATTACTGCAAAAATAGTATTAAATAAAATAAGAAAAGGCTAAATGAGAGTATTGGGAGAATTAAAATCTAATATTTCCTTTCAGGTATGCAAAAAAGAGCAGGAAAATATGAAGTATTTGTTGACCCTGACAAAGGCTAAATTTACGCGCGGCCCGAACTCAAAGTGCAATGATGGAAGAAAGATATGCTACGACTACGCTAACGAATCTGTGGGAGGGAATGTTTGAAGGAGTTGTAATGGAGTATGGGCAAAAACAATCGGGGGGGGGGGGGGCAAAATATGGGGAAAAGAGGGGAATTATTTATATAAAATTTATCTGGAGCGCTTACAATTTACATGAAGTGATTTATACTATTAGGGAGATTTTCAAAAAAAAATTTTGGCTAATTTTAGATTCAGAATAAACTCTTTAAGGATAGGAGTTGAAGCACATTTCTCAGATCAGTGTTAAAAATATGGAATGCTTCACCCTTTTGCGTGGCATCCTTAGAAAGGGAAAAGGCTAATCTTCTTTGTAGCGTTCCATTTTTAGAATATGAACTGCCAAAGCGATTACAACAATAATAATTTTGTTTTAAAGATACTTGCGGCCATTACAGCTGCTACGCCCTGCCTCCCCAACGTCAATTTCTACTCTAGCAACCTTAAAGTTCCAATGACTTTAAAAATTTATAAAAAAATAGACAAAATTTTCTACAATAATAAAACTGGTATCATTGGAAAGATAATTTTTTTCTCTGTAAAATGACATGAAAAATTTCTTTGTCAATCATTTCATTCAGAACTTATTGGCAAAAAACGACGAAATTTGGTTTAATTTTTAAATAATTTAAATTTGAATTAAAATTTTTTTAAAACAGCTCCAAGGTGCATATCTTCAGCATCCAAAGTATATCTGTGCCAAATTTGGTAGCTCTATGTTCTACGGTCTGTTCTGTACAGCGCCAACAGACATACACACAGACAGACATTCATCTTTATTAGTATTAGAGATTGTGAGCTAAGACAGCTTTACCAGTGTTTTGATGTATTTTTCTCGAGGCACAGATTGCACGTAATGTAAATGTTGGGAATTGTTTATTTTAAAAAGCTTGAAAGTTAGTTCTTCAAATTGCTTGTACGATAAAACAACTTCTTTTTTTTAATAGCTAATAAATTATTTTTGATATAAAAATTGGCTATTTCTGAGTATGATGTTACAAATGGAATTTGGAGTCAACACACAGACAGATATTCTCCTTTATTATTAGTAGAGATTAAACATTAACTATAATTCAAGTATCATATGAATAAAAAAATTATTTGATGCATAAAAATGATTAATATTTTTAAAAAGAAAACAAAAGGAGACGCGGAATTCAAACCCTGACTCTTAAGACCACACTAATTCAACTTGCTGGTATTTAATCTGTGTCGAAAGTTTGACGGCTATTTTCTCGGAATCGTTCAGGGCCGCTGGTGGCGCCATCTGTGAAAGCAGAATAATGTCTGAAAGTAGAAAAAATAGGAGGGTAAGACCTAGGAAATTCAGTCGAGATGAGATTTGGTATAATAATTGCATACCTTTAGTGTTCACCCAGAGCCGTATTTGGTATAATAATAGCATACCTTTAGTGTTCACCCAGAGCTGGATTATTAAATAGGCAATCGCCTATGGCTCCGAAGCTTTAGGAGGCCCCAAGGCCTCGAGATTTTGTTTTGTTTATTAATTTTCCGGCACTTGCAAAATAATTTTAATTTTGTGTTTTCATTTAATTTACAAAGGCCATGCAGTCGCAATTATTCAAATTAAAATCAAGTATCGTTTAAATTTTGGAATATTATTGTAACAACATTCCTAACCAATTATCTTCCGCAAGTTTGATATTACATTGTTTCGTAATTCTAAAGAAATATGTAGCTTTCTAATTTAAAAAAAAAAAATCCGATCTTGTAACAAAACAGAATTTAGATTTTGTTAAAAAAAAGTTTTGCCTTTTTTTTATATTTAAAATTACTTTTGAATTTTCATTTTTTATAAGTGATATACTGGAATAAACTCTTGACAGTGATCCTCAATTAAATGGTTTACTATTTTAGCTCGTCGAAATTTGCTGCTTAAAACTTCTTATATGGAGATTAAATTAAAATCGATTCTAAAATATCTGGTTTTGGAAGCTGGGGAGAGGAAAAGGGGGCCCTGGGACCTACATTGCCCAAGGGCCACAAGAGTGCTTAATCTGGCTCTGTGTTCACCCATTAATATATGAAAGTGAAATGGATAGCCAATTCCCAGAAAATAGGCTTTCATTTTTAGACACTTTTTATATACTTGTAAGCAGGGCCGGCAATATTGTTCCAAACAGGGCCCCGCGCCAGAATGCAACAAAGAATGTACTCAAGCTTATTCAAATTGAAATCTTCAATTGAATTGTTTTCGTTGGTTAAATACGTCCGTACTTCATGTTCCTCAGTGATCATGAGAAAATCACTATATAAATCCCTTAATTCTCTCGAGAACTTAATTGCTCTATAATGCATCTAGTCACAAAAACAGTAAAAAATTTAGCATTTGAGTTTTTTTAAATTTTAAGTTTTAAATAAGCGAAGTTATTAAAATTATTATTTTAAACTTATTAAAATGTTAGCAAGAAATATTATTTTATTTATTAAAATTTAATCAAATTGAAATCTATCAGGGGCCATCCAAAATGTTTTCATTTGGGGCCAGCATCTATTAAAGCCGGTCCTGCTAGTAGGTTAATATAGTTGATCCGTGGCCTAGAAGCGTGGGCGGTCACCTAGCGATCGATAGATTAATGTTCCACGCTACATACGTTTAAAGTTAATAAGTTCAAATTAAAATAAAAATTTGCAAATATTTTTATTAAAATATTAAGCATAAAATATCTGTTAATTCTTATGATACTTGAATTATAACATTGAGAATGGTGATGAATAATGCCATTAAATAATAACTATAATCCCTACTATTATTAAAAACTAATTATTTTTTTTTAAATTATAGGATTAAGATTTTTACAAAATTTTAGTTTGAACTTTACGGAACCGGTTTTGACTTGAAAATAGAGAATAGCTGGTAATCTATTGAATACATAGGCAGATGGTCCAAAATTTGAAGTTTATTTCCCAATAGGTCTTCGAAAGAAACTTTGTTTTTTGTGAATAGGCGTCATTTATGAACTGTGCAAAATGTCAAACTATTTCTTGTTTCCAATGATTTTACGAAAATTGTCATTCTGGTTTTTGTTGAATCGAGGCTTCGGGATGGGAAGACAGCATAAATAAAAACGACCGTCACAAGCGGGATGTGCGTCATACTAGCGCACAAGCGCATCCATACCGCCAACTATAGCTATACTCTCGTAGATACAAAATGCGTGCATGTGCGCAGTAAAAGGCGGGGTTAAAAAATTAGTGCTACGTCGAGTCGAACCCGGGTCAACTATTTGGAAGACAGCTATGCTAACCATTATACCACCGACGCTCCACAGGATTCACTGTTTTCTTTCTATAAATATAGAGTGTGCTTCTATTATCTCGCCGAAACACACGCTTTTTCTGTAATTAAAAATGAACAAATGTAAAAAAAAAATTAACTTCCCGAATAAAAAAAATCCTATACGAAATTTTTTTATGATGAGATTAAGTATAGTAATTATTTATAACCATTACATTTGCATTTATAATTATTTAACTGTTTAAAAATTAAATTTTAATTATGATTCAAGCATCATATGAATGAATAGATATTTTGTGCATAAAAATAATTAACATTTTAACAAAAAAATCTTTGTTAATTTAAAATAATCAATTTCCAAAATTATATTGAAATATTAAGAAAAAGGAAACATCACGCAGAGTATGCAAATGGCAGGCTAATACACTAACATCCGCACTGTTTAAATGCTTATCAGCTGTTGCAGCTTGCAGTACCGAAAGTTTGAAGGCTATTTTCTCGGAAATGGCTGTTCCTTGCACTTTCATATATTAATGTGTAAACATCTTTTGACCCAAGTGAATTTTTAGTGCCATTCCCCTTGTAAAGATCCCTAAGTCATTCTCATGTTTCAGCAAGTCGTCTTGCCCTTGGTAGAATAGTATTCTGTTTTTAAAGATTTTTTTGGAAAAACTCATATCCTAGGTGATGTAAAAGTCATATGCGAAAAAGTAACATCATTTAAATTCTTTTTTCATTCATTGAGTATAACCCTTTCAAGGGCGGTGGTTTTTCGTCGGAACCACCTTTTAATGAACTTTTTTCCTTATTCAGACGGTCGTCTTTTGCCGATTTATTAGAATTAATGCATTTTTAGTATCCAATAAAGACAATAGATAGCAGCCCCAATTTTATTTTTTCCCACGGATTTATACGGTCATTGACATTGTTTTCACGAAAACAAATTGCTTCCGCCCCTGAAAGGGTTAATAAAAAGTTAAATCATTCTTTAAAAAATATTAATAATTTCAGGAGATAATTAAATCTTGCCGGTTTTTCAAAATTGTTTGGTTCAACTGATATTCTCATTAGTTTCCAGACAATAAGAGGATTTTGTGTATTATAATATTTTTATAATATTATATGCCTTAATTTATTTTTTATTGTGTTAAATTTTTGTTTTGAAAGTAGAAATTGATTCCAGGAGGTTAATATGTTTTGATATTTTTCCAGACACTTTATGCTGGCATCAGAGATGGTGCAGACAGATTGTGCGAGTTAGCGCAATGTGTAAGAAAACATTTCAATATGATGGAAATTAAATCGGCAGACAACAGAACATTTGTTCCCCACATCACAATTGGGAAAATAAATATCCCTAGGGGTGAACAAACTGTAAGTAATTATTAAGAAAATAGAACAAACCTTGCATTTTGTGAAGGCACATGTGCATTTGTCACATTGATAAAATTATTCCAATTTATAATTTTTGAATTGTATGCATGTCAATGGCACTCTTAATGACTTATTAACTATTATTATTAATTGCCATAATTTATTGCTATTTATTGGAAATAAGTGAGTGTTTTAAATATCCCATTGGCTTATTTTCCAATTTATTTTAGATAGAATATTATATTTGTTACACATTGTAAATGAAAAAATATGAAAGTTATTAATTTAGCAAATGCTTGAATTTCCTTTTTAAAAAATGAAAAGGGAAATCCTACCTCTCATATTATGTTCTCACTCTGAATTTTAAAATCTAAAAAACTTATTTTTATTTCTTTATATAGTTTAGCGTATGAAGAAATCTATTGGTTTATTAAAAGAACATTTATGAATTGCTAAACTTTTGTATTTTTCAGTGATGCTGTCTGATGCAATCCTGCTGCTTACTATCTCACGATTCTTTGTAATCGGGTTCAATTTCAATACTCTAGTGCGCCACAGAACTCATGTAGATTTTGATGACGTTCGATGTGTTCTGTGATTGGTGCCTTTCTTTAGACTGTATTATTTACCACTTGCACTATTGTCTATATTTTTGTGTTGCTCTTGTATATTCTGTATCTATATTCTGTTTCTGTTCTGACGGACTGTCTGTCCGGATGCCCTGCGAGGTAAGATGTCTCGAGTTGAGATTGATGATTGACTTTATAATAAAAATGCCTTTTTTTGCATTCTTGGTCTGCCTTTATGCTCTACCATGCTCAAACGCTATAGCTTCTGCTTTTCATAATTTTATGCCCGACTTCTTCGGCATGAAATATATCACTTCTTATTGTCTATCTTTCATTTTTTTCTACTTTTAAGCCTCTTCTGCTGGTTATAAATTTGCGTCAGTTTTTTTTAAATGACTGTACATAAGAAATAAAGTGACACTCTTAAAATAAATAAAGATAAGGCAAGGAATAAAAATTATTAACAGAGAATAAAAGCTCTGCATTTCACCATTTCAAAAGTTAAATTAGTCAACAGCTTCAGTGTGTCTTCCACACTAATCTCAATCTAAAAGTTTTAAAAAATATTATCCATGCTCAAATTATCAGAATACAAAATATTTGCAATAACCATTCTGCTTTTGTCACAGCTACTGATAATTTAAATAATAATTTAAAATTAAATTATTATTTAATGATAATGTAATGTAATTAAAATGTTGCCCTGGAAATTTCTTTAATTATAAAATTTAATTAAATTAAAGGAATGATGAAATTCATAATTTTTTTTGGTTTTTAGTTTAATTCGTGTTTTTCTCAATAGATGGAGCTAGGTTCTCTAACCTCTAGACTTACCTCCTTTTCTCTAGATATGTTTAGTTAGCGTCTTGTTTGCTAATAATGGTAGAAGGTAATTTTTTAAGCTTTTTTTTTATCTTTTTTTGAATTTGTTATAAAAGACTTTTTGTAGTTTTTTCTTTGAATGAAGGTTTTTTTACTGCTTTTGTTTTTAATCTCTGGGATAAACTCAGGCCACAGAGGGAACTTTAATTTGACCTTAAAGTCGTTACCTTGACAGAAAATTTATCCACACTTTTTATTTAGAATATAAATGGCGAGTGGCCTTTGAAAACGTTCCCCATTTGGATTCTTATTTCTTTAATTTTATTGTGTTCCATTTTTAAAGTTTTAGTCAATTAATTTTATGTCTTTGCCATTGCAATTTTCCTGGATGCTGCTGTGTTTGCGCGCAACAGATTAATTGTTTGCATTTTTGTTTCCGGGACCCCTTTCATTTATTACTCTTCTGTACATATTCTAGTATATGTTTAAAATTTGTAAATCATTGTTATTTGTGTTAAATAATATTTTATATTAAAAGTAATTAGTTCAATGCATATAAAATAACTGAAGTTTAAATTCATACTTTTTTTTGTGTTTAGTCGGAGTTGTCATTCAAACCCGAAATCTACGGGTCTTTAAAAGATTACTTCGGGTATGAAACGATCTCTGGGATTCAACTGATTAGTTACAGTTTACCCAGAGATCAAACAGGATACTATGGTGGAGAAACTCTGCTTTTCAGTAAGTTTTTATTATTATTATTATTTAATATTCTTTTTATCAATGATGTACGAGGAAAGAAATGTTTGTTAATAAGTGGATAAATCACATTTAAAATTTGTACTAAAAGTATACGGAAATTTATCAGAGAAACATTGATTTTTTTTTACATTAAGTCTAAATATGAAGGCAAATGAAGCATGTTAAGTTTAGTTAGAAGTCTCATATAAATATTAGAGCAGAGCAAATAAGTATTTGACACACCAGGTTTATTAATTTTAAAAAAAATCGACGGTAGGCTGTCTCTGCGAAACGGCCGCTGGGATTGAGGGGAGGAGAATTACTTACCTTACTCAACTGTGACTAAAGTAGCTCTATGTGACTATTAACTCTATAGTCTATAGTGACCATTAGTCTAGTGTGACTATGTGATTTTATCTATGTAAAATTCTTCGTGATTTTCACCAGCTTTGCAACTCGACTGTGACTAAACCGTAATTTCAAATTCTAAAATTCTTTTTGTGTCCTTCTTTCTCTGTCAATTGAAACTAAAATCAACTCTCTATGTTATTTGGTTGTGGAACTATAAGCGTTTAACTTTAGCACAAGGTAATTCAACAATTCTTGAGCAATATTTCGCGTGAACGTAAGATCGATTAATGAATTTCCTAATGAACTTGGATAGCCTGCGTGCGCGGGCATCGGTTGCTATGACGTCATCAAAATTTTTCGTGATTGAAGCGAACTTTGATTTTGAACTCGATTTCGAACTTTGGAGCTCGACTATGACTAAACCATTATTCCAAATTCTAAAATTCTTTTTGCAATCTTCAATGTACCTCTTTCTCTGTTAAATCAAACTAAAACCAACTCTCTATGTTATTTGGTTGCAGATCTATAAGCGTTTAACTTGAGCGCGGAAGGTATCATAATTTTTTTCTTTTCCGACACACCATTATACCACTATGGAGAGACGTAAATCTACGTCAAAAACTTTATCTTTTAAAAGTGTTTCACTTTCCCTGTCCTTTTTTCCCACCGATTATTGTTCTCTTTTTATTGTGTTAACTGTTAATCATACTTCATAAGGAAGCAAATATCAAAATTTTTCCTTGAATGTATTACTGTTTTATTTAAAATTATTTTTAAACTTAATTTTTAAAAACGTTATACACGAGTTTTTGAAACCAGTGCTCTTGAAGGTGATCTGGAATTAAATGTTTTGCTGTTTCAATTTATCATAATATTTGTAACACTTAAAAACTGTTTATGTAGATTAAATTAAAATCAATGAAAAATATCTAGCTTTTGTGGAGAGGGAAGGGAGTTCCCAAAACTTGTTTTGCCATAAGCCCTTTACAGTGGCGTAGCGAGGATAAGTGGAGCCCTGGTCATAATATGATTTTTTCACTCCCCCTACGATCATCAGCGACTCAGCTTGTTTAAACACGCAGCATTCCCCTCCCCCTACACGTATATACAGGGTTAGCCTAAATGATTCATCAGGTTTCAAAACACTGTGTACTGAGAAGGATACGACCCACAAAGACCGGTGATACATGACAAGATACACACACTCCCCAAGTTTAAAAGCCCGACTCGTGGCTCTCGTTCTCTCCAAATGGCAGGCCTGCAGCGGCACTATACAAGATGGTGGCAATGCAGGAGAAGAGTTTTTGTGTGTTGGAATAGGCGAAGTGTTCTTCGGTTACGAGCATTCAGCGTGCATTCCTACGCAAATACGGAAAAGCTGCACCTGGTCATTTGTAGTATGTACCAGAAAATTGGTGAGTGTACGTATCTTTTCATGCATCAACCGTCTTTGTGTACGTTGTATACTTGTTCATAAACAGTCCTTTGAAACCCGATGAATCATTTAGGCTAACCCCGTGTTTGTCTTTAAAAAGTGACATAAAGACATTAACGGCTTATCACCATGGCAAATGGCGTCGGAAAATAATATGATTTTTTCGAAGATTGTGGTCCATCGCGACCGTGTGCTTTGATTACACACACTCATCACTGGCTGTCTGGCTTTTTTTCTCAGTCGTCATAAGTGGCTTAAAAAGCGTAAATTGTGCCAGGGGTATAATATTATTTTTATTCCTCGTCATCATATTTTGCTTTAAAAAATGGCATAAACGTAGGATTCTGCGTCAAGAATGCCATCTGGAGCCGTAGTTTAAAACCAACGATTGGCAACGCTCTACACGAGCATTATGTTGCGAGAAAATGACCCGTTCTCCCATTCGTGACGTCACATTTCGCGATCTAAATCCGTTAACACGAAGCTTCCGACATCGTTTGGGTACCGAAATCCCTAGCGAGTTTTAACCGTTTTTTCTCACCGCGCTAAAGGCAAGTGAGAAAGCACTTTTCGCTTGTGAGAAGGCTGTGGTGTTCGTTTCGCGATACTTTGAATGATGGCTCTAGTTTTGATGTTAGCTCTTGCGCAAGAAGGGTTCCTAGGAATATTTGAGGTGTAACGCTTTTGATTTAAGTGACGAGGATTTTACTTCTAATTTCCGATTCAGCAAACAATTAGCTTTTCAGCTCATTCAAGAACTTAACCCTTTTCTTGAGCCGAAAACAACAAGGAAGACTGCCCTCAACGCTGAAATCAAAGTGAAAAAATTTTTTTATCATCATTTTATTAATATATAGTAATTCATCTCGGTTCGATTTACTAAACAATGTTCTGTTAAGAAAAATAAATCAGTTCTTGGTTACACGTATATCTTGTACTTGGTTATTTAAGGATTTAAAATAGTTGTAAATTTAACAACATCAGTGTTTCACCACATAACCCCTTAAAATTTTGTGTAATAAATTATACTTAATAAATATTCTATTTTTGGGTGTCCAAAAAGAAAGGGCAAGGAAACAAATTCATTGGTGCTAAGTTCTAAAAAGGGTGCTAAAGTAAGTTGGAAATGATTTTGTCATTCGGGTATCTCATTCAAATGTCAGCAACTGAATTCGAGAAGTCTCGGAAGCCATGACTAACTATCATTTAAAAAATATGTCAAGTGTCCTGATGATCAGAGGTATAATTATGAGAAATACACTTTAATTTTTTAAAATTATGATTGTATTTCATTTATATTATGTTTTCTACTTGTATCATCTTCTGCACTTTATGAATTATTTACAAACAAATACCTGTTGCTTATTAATTTTTCAAAAAATGCAATTATTTATTCAAAGGTATAGTTTCCAAAAGAACAGTATAAGTTTCTGTTGTTTTTTGGCAGCTATATTACTTGTGAATTCTTACCAAGAGTTGAGGAATAATAAAGTGTTTTTTTTGGTGGTTAGAAATAACATTTAGCTGCACATGATTGTCAATTTATCGAGTAAACTTAACTTGCAACAAAGTTAGGTTTGTGATAACTGTGCTTAAGCAGAAATCAATTTCATTCTGTCACCTTGAATCAAAAAAGCTTTTTGATATGCACCTGAGCATCAGTGAAACTTTGTCAAAAGAAAATTGAAGGAAATTTAAAAAATAGAATGTTTAACACCTAAACTGAATGTAAAGGATAAAGTGTGTCAGTATAAGCATCATATAAAATTATTTTTATGATCGGTTGTGGTAAACATGAAAATCTGATTATGAAGTGTGAGTTATGTTTCCATCTATTAGAAGTAGTTTTCTGAGACGCTTTGGTAAAGTTCTGGAAAACTGACCCATTTTCTTTTCCTCCCACCTTGCATTGCGTATGCCCAAGGTATACCTTCAGCACAACCCTGGCGACTTTGCTACCTTTCCCTTGTCAAATTGTTGAAACTGATACAAAGAAGGTGGCAATCTTATAAAGGATATCTGAACATCTCAAGTTATATAATTTGTGAAGTTTTTATCTTTTATTTAATTTTTTCCTCAAAACCTTTACTTCTTCATTTTAGGAGACAGTGGCTATCCTCAGGAACGTCATCTGCATAACCTGTATTCTACAGTTTCTTCTGGGTCTGCTGAAGAAAAGTATAACACTGCCCATTCTAGAGGCAATGCAACATTGCAATGGCGTGCTGTAAAACAGATTTAGGTGTTTGTTGAAACACAGGACTTAGCACTACATGCCAGAAGCGGTCTGTAGAATAATCAATTCATGCATAATATTACATAACTTGTGTTTACAGGAAGAAATGAAATGGAAGGACATTAACCTTCCTGATGAGGATACATTGTTCAACACTGTTGTTGAGCAAATGTTTTTTAATACTGTGTTTAAAATGTATTTTCAAAATGTAACCATGTGTTCTCTTTGTACAAATTTTATAGAATTTTTAACAAGTTCTCTGATGCACAGGTTTCTTGAAATATGATGCAGTAGCTCATTTTTCAGATTTATTTCTACATTTCATTTAGAAAAATGTTATAATTATGTCTAATAATAGTGATGTATATATTTCATCTATTATTTGTTAAGATAAGATGATTACTTAAAATTAATGAAATCTGTAATATCCTTAAATTCAAAATTTTTACAAGTCCAGTTCCCATGTAAGACATTGCCCACAACCTCGTATACCTTTTGCATGACAGCCACCTTACCAATGCTATCATTGGAATTGTTTTAAATTGAATTTTATATTTTAAATTATCATGTTTTACTTTTTACATCTTTATTTCAAAATTGCTTATCCTGGTTTCAATTTTCTGATTCTGTTGCATTCTTTTTATAATCTTGTATTGTCTTTCAATATTTTTTAAAGCATTGCGTTAGAATCGTTGTAACAGTTTATAAGTCAAGATTTTTACTATATATATATTTATGCAACTTGAAAGTCCTCACTATTGTCTAGTCTTATAAAAGAGGTTTGCACTTGCTAAGGCATAAGGGTGCTCAGTGACATTTATGAGCACCCTGACCTGAGAAAAACTTGGCGAAAATAGATGATCTCGAAATGATCCCTTCTGATATTTCAATAGGAAGGGAATATACGAGAAAAACCATATGACTTATCACTGTACCTAGTTTTGGAGATGGCCCAAGGACGCCTAGATCAAAGGAGGCTTTATCGTATAGAATGCTACAGACACAATGACTTGGAGTAGTTTACTGTCAGAGAGCCAGGCTGAGCTGAAGTTATTGGAGAAGTGCAGTTATATTTGAAGTTATTAGTTATTTGCTGAACTGTTTGTGTTAATAGTACAAGTGACCTGAAATCTGTATTACCATCGCATTTTGTCTGTTTACTAAATGTCTGCGGAACTATTGTTTTCCTGTAACCTGCTCAGTTTTCCTGCATATTTGTAGAATAAATCTTCATTCTCTAATCTATGTGTCTCATTGAATGTTTTACACATACACCCGAGTAGAGAAGTGTATACTACTGGGTGTCCAGATGGGATAATTTAAATGTGGTGAAAAGATCTCAACAAGAATGCTGAGGAACTCTCGGTTTAATCTCTTAAGCCGATGATGAAGAAATCTATGGAGAAAGGACAGAAAAATGGAAGAGTTGAATGAGAAAGACAAGGAAAGAAATGAAGGATAAGATGAGAAAGGACAAGGAAATAAGAGCAGAAAGAAAGGAAGAAAGATAAAGAAATAAGGAAAGACAAGAATGAAAGAAAAGGATAGAAGAAACCAAAGAATCAGATCCACACACACGTTGAAACAAGTCGGAGAATTAAAGATCAGGCTCAACAGTGTGCAAGGAAAATAGAAGATGTCCAAAGGTGGAAAAGAGTGGAGAAGGAAAGAAGGGATAGGAAGAGAGGAAGGAAGACAAGTGGTAAGATGAGTGCGAAAAAAAGTTCAAGTGAAGATCAAGCACCTAGAGAAGAGGTCAGTAACTCCGAGACAGACTAATCAATTTTCCTTGCAACAGACCCTCACGTTTCCAGACAACAATCTCCAAATTTCTGACATTCAGACGGACAAAGCTTTGGATTGTTTTCAAAAGCTCAAGTGTGAGCTCGAGCTGATGTGCAGCTCATAACTGCTTGGCCTCTCGAGATAGGGAGTTCTGAGGAAACAACGATTTAGCGGAAGACTCGAGAATCAGCTCTCTTAAATCCGTATTGAGGTTTAGGCACACTACTGAATTTGATAGATTACATCATGAGAGCTTGCTACTGAGAATTACTAGCCTTAGGCAATTGGAGCGAAGCCAGGAGAAAACCTTGGGATTGCCATGAGGCCGACCTAATTAGCCTGGGTCATTCGCCGAGTGCCCTCAGGAGCTCCGAGAGCAGCCTAACAGCTAATTGCCGATTCAGAGATGAGATACTCAGCCGCAAAAGGTTGATTTAATCGGCTTTGGCATGCACATAAGTATGAGGAGCGAAAACTGTTTCAAAAAACATCCATATGGATCTATAAATAGAGATGAATGGATTAAGAAGAAAAGATGCAAAATTGAGATAGTTTTGAAGAGCTTTGGAAGAGTTATTAAAGTCCATGTTGCTGGGAGAAGACTTTGATGAAATCCACGTGCAGCTTGCTGGAAATGTAAGTAACACAAGGGGCACTACAGAGGGAGACTCAGAGATTGCTAACTGAGGAAAGACTACGAAGGCTGTCTGTCGGAACGAGGTGGCCATACTCCTATCATCAAAGCCCCGATGGGCTGCAAAGTCCTGCACTTATGGAGGAAGATAATGACTCTACTTGGAAGGATCTATCTTAGAGGCATCCCTTGTATGACTGTTGGTGACACTGCTAGTGCCTATGTCTAGCAGATGCAGGACGCCAAAAATGTGAAGCGAGATTTATTTACAGCAGCTCACATTTCTTATCAAGACTAGCCACTGAGTGAAAGGCGGAGAGCACGGGAAACTGGATGCAGAGTTAGATGTGGATCCAGAACAACACAAATCTATGCAGAGTGATCATCACGACTCTCTGTATCAGCCTGATTTTCTGAACTTCACGTAGAGCCTGGGAACGGCGAGATTAGGAGGAGAGGAATCCTGTTTTCAGCCCATGCGGAGCATTAAAAGTTATCTGTGACTCTAGTACTATTGAGCAAGAGAGAAATATCGTCAGGTTTTGCATGAGTTAGAAGATCCTGAATTCTATCTGGAGCCTTGAACTGGTCCCGAATGGAATTTCCCGCCTAGTTTCCACAGAAGTGTCCTGGTAGGCAACACCAAGATGTTTAAAAGAGAAGCGACAGCTCCACGTTGAGTTCTGAATCTGGATAATAAACCAAGGCCTGAACAAAGAGATCTTTATAGAGCAGATGCTAGACAGTGGATCGATTGTTGCTCATCCTCAGAATTTTCGAACGTACGCTCCACACATGGAGAATCTTGAAGGTTAATGAAGACAATCGAACAGCAAGAAATAAAGATGCAATTTCAGAACTACATTTCTCATGATCTGATGCCTGCAGCTGCAAGTAACTCAGCATAGGATATATCAGTAATCATCCACCAACCAAGCAATATCAAGATGCCTATTTACTCTTTACAAGACATTATGGCAGTCCTAGCATTAAAAAGAGATGGTGTAACCTAGCGATAATAGAAGAATGTTAGGACCTTGAGGCTTAGCCTCACCATGGCTGTTAATAAGAAGAAGATGATGGGTGTGACACGCTTTCTGTGCTGACACAGGAAGCCTAAATGAGGATTACGAAAAGGCGATTTACCCTCTACTAATGATGACTACATTCCTGGATGCTTTGAAGGAAGCCAATGGTTTCGTACATTGACTCAAGAGTTGATGCAAAGAGTCAAGATGCAACCCTAAAGATGGAAAGAAAGGACAGCTCACCACTGGACAAGGCTCTGGTAATCTTAAGGTACGTATCTTCTGGACTTTGTAATCGCCATATCCACGGCATAAAGCTGGAGACAGTATTCATGGATACTACCAGCTCTGCCGCTTTAGCTTGTCCGATGACATTATTATAATGGATTCGAACGTTTCAAAGACATCTTGCACATCTGTGCAATACGTAAACTGAAACAAAGAATGA
>BGPR01001746.1:39239-67002 GCA_013235015.1 Araneus ventricosus
TTGTTAAAATGTTAATTATTTTTATGCACAAAATATCTATTCATTCATATGATGCTTGAATCATAATTAAAATTTAATTTTTAAACAGTTAAATAATTATAAATGCAAATGTAATGGTTATAAATAATTACTATACTTAATCTCATCATGAAAAATTTCGTGTTGGATTTTTTTTATTCGGGAAATTAAAAATTTCTTCTACATTTGTTTATTTTTAATTACAGAAAATGCATGTGTTTCTGCGAGATAATAGAATCACACTCCCTATTTATAGAAAGAAAACAGTAATACTTGCGAAGCGTCGGTGGTATAACGGTTAGCATAGCTGCCTTCCAAGCAGCTCCCGGCCGACACATCATTAATTTTCAACCCTGCCTTTTACTGAGCGCATGCATACATTTCGTATCAGCACGTTTATACACACAGCTTACGAGAGTACAGCTCTAGTTGGCGGCATAGATGCGTTTGCGCTAGTACGACACACATCCGGCTTGTGACGATCGTTTTTATTTATGTTGACTTCCCATCCCGAAGCCTCGATTCAACAAAAACCAGAATGACAATTTTCGTAAAATCATTGGAAACAAGAAGTAGTTTGGCATTTTGCACAGTTCATAAATGACGCCTATTCACAAAAACAAAATTTCTTTCGAAGACCTATTGGGAAATAAACTTCAAATTTCGGACCATCTGCCTATGTATTCAACAGATTACCAACTATTCTCCATTTTCAATTTCCGGTTCTGTAAAGTTCAAACTAAAATTTTGTAAAAATCTTAATCCTATAATTAAAAAAAAAATTCCTTTTTATTAATAGTAGGTTTTATAGTTATTATTTAATGGCATTATTTATTACCATTCTCAATGTTATAATTCAAGTATCATAAGAATTAACAGATATTTTATGCTTAATATTTTAATAAAAATATTTGCAAATTTTTTATTTTAATTTGAACTTATTAACTTTAAACGGACGTAGCGTGGAACATTAATCTATCGATCGCTAGGTGACCGCACACGCTTCTAGGCCACGGATCAACTATATTAACCTATTAGCAGGACCGGCTTTAATAGATGCTGGCCCCAAATGAAAACATTTTGGATAGCCCCTGATAGATTTCAATTTGATTAAATTTTAATAAATCATACAGAGTAAATAAACAATATGAAATTTTAATAAATAAAATAATATTTCTTTTTAACATTTTAATAAGTTTAAAATAATAATTTTAATAACCTCGTTTATTTAAAACTTAAAATTTTAAAAAACTCAAACACTAAATTTTTTACTGTTTTTGTGATTGGATGCATTATAGAGCAATTAAGTTCTCGAGAGAATTAAGTGATTTTTATATTGATTTTTTCATGATCACTGAGGAACATGAAGTACGGACTTATTTAACTAACGAAAACAATTCAATGGAAGGTTTCAATTTGAATAAGTTTGAGTACATTCTTTGTTGCATTCTGGCGCGGGGCCCTGCTTACAAGTATATAAAAAATGTCTAAAAATGAAAGCCTATTTTCTGGGAATCAGCTATCTATTTCACTTTCGTATATTAATGGGTGAACACAGAGCCATATTAAGTACTCTTGGGGCCCTTGGGCAATGTAGGTCCTGGGGCCCCCTTTTCCTCTCCCCAGCTTCCAAAACCAGATATTTTAGAATTGATTTTAATTTAATCTCCATATAAGAAGTTTTAAGCAGCAAATTTCGACGAGCTAAAAAAGTAAACTATTTAATTGAGGATCACTGTCAAAAGAGTTTATTCCAGTATATCAATTATAAAAAATGCGAAATTAAAATTCAAAAGTAATTTTACATATAAAAAAAGGCAAAACTTTTTTTAACAAAATCTAAATTCTGTTTCGTTATAAGATCGGATTTAAAAAAAAAAAAAAATTAGAAATCTATATATTTCTTTAGAATTACGAAACAATGTAATATCAAACTTGCGAAAGATAATTGGTTAGGAATGTTGTTACAATAATATTCCAAAATTTAAATGATAATTGATTTTAATTTGAATAATTTCGACTGCATGGCCTTTGTAAATTAAATGAAAACACAAAATTAAAATTATTTTGAAAGTGCCAGAAAATTAATAAACAAAACAAAATCTCGAGGTCTTGGGGCCCTCTAAAGCTTCAGAGCCATAGGCAATGGCCTATTTAATAATCCGGCCCTGGGTGAACCACCTAAAGGTATGCTATTATTATACCAAATCTCATCTCGACTGAATGTCCTAGGTCTTACCCTCCTATTTTTTCTACTTTCAGACTTCATTCTACTTTCACAGATGGCGCCACCAGTGACCCAGACTGATTCCGAGAAAATAGCCGTCAAACTTTCGGCACAGATTAAATACCAGTAAGTTGAATTAGCATGGTCTTAATTCTGCGTCTGCTCTTTTCTTTTTAAAAATTAATAATATTACAGCGAAAACAGTGACTTGTTGCCGCCATACTTTTCCCTAAAACACTTACATAATTTACTAAAAATAGCTATTACTCCCTTTCATTTTGATCACGTGTCTCTATGTTAAATCCCCATCTGAGAAAAATGCAGGGACCTTCTGTTATCTTTTTTGACCTGAAAGTTTAAAGACACGCTTATGTCCGCAACTCTCCTAGAAATGACTTAAATATTTGGATAATAAAAGAAAATTAGTTAATAACTCGGCTTTTTAATGAATACCACCAAGAAAACATTATATATGTAATAAAATTTAATTTTTTAACTTCATTTAATATTAACAATACCTTATTTTTAATTACTTCTACTTCTATCGTAATAAGAGCACTATGACTTTCATTTCGAACCGCAAGTCTTTCCGGAGAAACTCCCTTATCTGGTTAATTAAGACTTTCTCTGCATTCCTATCTCCCATTTTTTGATTCAAGTATGTAAGCTGACAACACCGCGTCGCTCGGGCGTATCCCCTCTAAACCTAGGTCATGGAGCTACATAAAAAATTATTCCTTTACCTATGAAAAAATAATCTAATATCCTCAATGATTGAATAAAAGAGGATTGAACCAACGACTGTCTTTTCCCTGACCAAAATGGATTACACTTCACATTTAAACACTAATGTTACATATATATAACTCTTTTGCCCATGTTATCTTGTGAACATGATAACTGGAGTAAGTTTGATTCGATTTTAACCAGCACGGGATATGTTGTAAGGATAGTGAAAATCTCCTTAAAATTTTTAGATGGGCTATCCAGCTCAAAGGTGGTGTGTGTGCCTGTGGGAGGAGGGCCCCGGGGGAAATTTTTATTTCCCCATAATATTCTTTGACAGTTGAAAATAGAAAGAAAATTCAAATGAGGCCAATTATTGTCTTATCATAATGGACAATTTTTCCGTTTAAACTTTTTTGACAACTGCAATTGCTTACAAGAGCAATTTTTCCTTCCGTCTTCCCTAACTTAAAGAATCTTTCAACCTATGCAAATTACTCCTCGATGGAAAGCTTTCGTCATTTGCAGCCACTCTCTTTTATTCTTGCAGCTCTAATCCTTAGAAAAATAGAAGGGAAAATGTTCTTATTCCTATATCTCCAGACTAAAGGACTCTGACTTTGCGTCCCGACTTGCCTGCAGGGATTTTTTAAATAACAAATATAATGTTGAGTCAAACTGAAATCAAATATTTAAGTTGAATTGAGTATCTCACAAATAATAAAAAAAATTAACATTGAAAAGTAATTTTTAAAAAATGCCTTAAAAAATCACAAAACTTTTAACACAATCTAAATACTCTAATATTACACTTGTCGGAACAGCTGAGTCAGTTAGCTAACTGCATAACAAACTTGATTACACTGATCTGAAAGCAAATTTAAAAAAAACTTAAGAATAATGTTCTGAAATTTAATTTCAGTAAGTTCAAAAACATCAGTGCTGTGAATAAAATGAAAGTGCATAATTAAATTACCTTAAGGATTATGCAATAAATAAAAAAAAATAAGAAGTGAAGTTACAGGGCCCCTAAACAGTTAGTTGCCCACTTTGAGAATCTGACCCTGGTCTTCAGCTTCTCAAAGGCTGCGATATAAATAAGAGGGGGGGGGGGAGTGGGAAAAGAATATGCAAAATCAGCTCTAGTCACTGTCAAATTTATGGATGAAGAAACGACATATTGTGTAGGTTAAACTAAATTTTAGGGTGCACAGCCGTTTCTCCCCACTTTTCGATCACCAAAAGGCAGACGGTTTAGCGATGTGAGAACATCTATTTTGGGTGTGCAGCGATCTTTATATTCAAGTTTTGCACATCGCCATTCTTGCTCCTCATTTTAATTGGTCTCCTGTTTGCTCTCTTCGATTTAATCGAATTTGAATAATACTTCTGTTGGAATTCTTTGGTTTAAATTTTGACAGCCTGGATCATTTCTGAATGGATTTATTCAGAATGCTGCTGTGCTCTTCGCTCCTGTTGACTTTGACGAAGGAACGTTTTGAGGTTAGAACTTGCTTTGGAATTTTAAAAAAAAACTTACACGACTCCTAACATTCAATGTACAAGTGAAACTATTAGGTTCCCACTTTGATGAAAATGAATCTGCAGATGTTTTCTTTAAGTTTAAAAATTTGCTGGTATCCACTTCAGATGCCGCAGGCATCGATTGCAGAATTTCTCCTTTTCAGATGCTCAGCCTTTCTCTTGGCGATCCAAAGTGGGGAGGAACAGTTGCACACCCTAAACTTCAGTTTCACCATTGTGTGATGTATAATTTATTGAGAAAGAATCGGAAGCTTCAAACAGAATTGAACAAAGGAACAACACAAGGAAAAAATTATAAATGTCTCTCAGGTTAGCTTCAGTTCAGGTTAAATAATTAATCAAGTTTTTTCTTATCAAAATAGCATGCAAAAAGTAAAATGTATTTTCTCTTACAGCCTTATCAGATATCCGGATGGCAACAATGTAGTTACTAGTCTTCGGCTTTTGGTTCTCTGTAAAGAATAAAACACTTATATATGATTTAAGCACCACTTTCAAAAGTATTAGTTGGAAGAATGCTATATAGCAAACCACTAGCACATAATTTTTGCACTAAAAGGGTGTCAAACTCATGGCCCACCCCAAGTCTTTTTGCAGACCAGCAAACATAACAGCATGAAACAATTTTTATAATATAAAATATGCAAGTAGAGGTAGTCAAAATCTAATGCTTCTCAGATTTGAATGCAAAATTCAGTTAAGTTGGGTTTTCTGAATTTCACAATCATTTGCAAGGCAGGTTTGGAAACATTCAAAAAGTGGCATAAATTATTTCCAAGTCTGGAAGTATATATCGGTGCAAGCAATTATTTTCACTAAGGAAAAGAAATAACCTGCTGTCAGATTGCGAATTACTGTCATTCACCTTGGATTAGTTTTGAAATTAATTTCTGTGTACAAGATATTGCTCGAAGCAGAAAAGAGATCCCAAGTGTTAGGAACTAAGTTTAAGTAATGAATTCAGCTTACTGATGTCAATGTTCTTTTTGAAACTTAAAAAAATAATAATAAACAAGCTTCTATAACAGAGTTCCCACTCATATTGAAGAAAAAAAATCCAATGACCATAAAATTACATATTTTAGACAGAACTTAAATAATAAATTTGATACAGATCTATAATCCTAATGATAAAATTGTGTACAAAATTTTATCCATCTAGCTATTTATGTTTTCGAGTTATTGTGTTCACATGAACACAGACAGGGTTCTCATGGTTATTAGAAAGTGCTTATTTTATCCAGCAATTTTTAAAAACACTTAGAAGTACTTATTTTTCGCCAGAAGTCTCTACAAAGTGCTTTTAAAACAATTTTTTTTTTCGATTTTCAAAATTCTTGTGATTTTATCACATGGACAAGCTACAGTAGAACAAGGGTTCAGGGTCATTCCATGTCAAATCAACACACTCTATAAACCTCACCATCTCGGATTTCCATGAAATTTGGCAGAGATGTACTATTGATATAGACTTGGAAAAATACCAAATTTTATCAAGATATGTGGACTCCTTTTTGAATTACAGCAATGTAAATTTTCAAAAATTTGCCCAAAAACAGTAAACGGAAAATATTTGAATTGCTCTAGGAGCTCTCCTAATTGAGCTGGGACAGGTGTCATTTTACAGCATTTTGCATGCTCTTTCCAATGGTATACAACATACTATAGGTTAGTATACAATTTTTTTTGTCAAAATTTAAATTAAAATTTTTTAAAAAGTACATATTTTAAAATTTTCAAATTAATTCCATGAATAGTTTGTATTGCTGTAAATCACCTGGCAAAATATTAATTTGGGATGACAATGGGTTAATAGTTAAAAAAATTTAAAACTGAAGCTCGTTTTTCATTAATTTCCTGTATTGAGCTGAATAATACAAGAAGGCTAATATTTACACTAGCGTGAAAGTAAATATGAATGCTAACCTGAAGAAAGAATACAGTAATGAATCTAGAATAATTAAATCATACATGTTTTTGTACTTTGGCAGAGTACTTATTAGCTTTTATGATGAAAAGTTTTTTTTTTTGATCAAATTCTTCATTTTTCTGCAAAACATAGCCGAGCCACCAGTTTCCTTCATAGACAGTGGTGATGTAACATGATATGTCTTCTAATTTCAGTTTATTTGGATATTTTGACACTTATTTTTCCCAACCCTGCAAATCATATGAAAAGTATTTCGCCAATAATGTTGGTGTAGTTTTGAGAATGAATGCATGATGTTGCTTGGTTCCTTGGATAGCCAATGCTTGATTAAAGTGACTGTTCAAGAACAATTCTGATTCAGCATATTCCTCTTGGGTTGAGTAGGCAAAATTTACCTTGGTAATATTTTCTACAGTCCACTCAAAAAGTTGTTGTGGGGTTCGAGTTTGATTTTTATATGGTCATTGTAAACTGGCACAAGGTGCCAGTCTCTTTATTGAATCCCCTATTCCTTCGCAAGATCCTTTTCCATGTTCTGTGACCAAAAAATAACACTATCCTTTCACTTTAAAATCTTCCTCATGAAAGCAGAAGTTCAAAAAGTTTTTCTTATTTTTGTATTGGGTGGCAGACTGATCTGAAAAATAAAAAAATCTTGTTTGGAAGTTTTTGAAATTTAGATGTCGGAAAGGGTAGGAGTTTTTTTAAAGGTGTAAACAGCAACTGTGTTGTGCTCTAGGCAGTCAGAAACAACTACGTAACTAACATGTTCAACTGTTTTCCTGTTTGAAATATATTTCAAAAGGATGGATTGTGACCTGTTGGCTTGTCCAGTAATACCTCTGTGCTTGATCTTGCTATGCTATAATTTCCAAAAAAATCACAGGTGACAGCAAACTCTTTTGAAATGTCCTTTTCTGTAATTAAAGAATGCTCCCTGTTGTTTGGCAATTAAGTTGTGCTGAACCAAAGAAGACAACTTGCTGCAGAATAAATCAACACATTTTTCTGAAGATTTCTCTAATATTTTTAGAAAGGAAAGGATCTCTAAGAAACTTGTCTTTGGCAAACTGAAACCCACTGGTGGAACTTGTTCAATCAAATTTACAGCAAAGGATTCTTTCAAAATTGTACCTATCTCAGTTTCACTTGTACAGTAAACACAGTTCCCTATATGTTGCAATCAGTTGTTGATGGGTTAGAAAGTACTTTTGGTAGGCATTGCTTGTAATTTTTTATGTTGCCATTTGTTACAGTATTCATTTTAGCATTGGCTATAATCAATTTGACATTTTGGCAAGTTAGGCATACACAAACAGAGTATGTGCCACTTTGACCGGCTAACACATAATGTTTCAGTCTCAACTCAGCAAATTTAGAGAAACCTATTTTTATGTAAGGAAACTTGTCTTTGAAATGTTTGTAAGCTTCTTTAAAGTATGAAAAACATCTAATATAATGAAAGAAATTTTTAAGAAATTAAGATTGAACAAAGAAGGAGCAGTTTAAAGAAGCCACCAGATGAACTTTTCTTCCTTGAGCTGTCCAGAAAACTGCTCCTTCCTTGTTCAATCTTAATTTCTTAAGAATGTCATTCATTATGTTAGGTGTTTTTTTGTATTTTCATTGTTATCTTGGCTGCTTGCAGCATTAGCATGCTCCAGATGCTTTGTTTATATCTTATTTTAATTTTATTTGTATTGATTTGTGCTTTTACCTTTAATATCATTATTTTATCTCTTTATTGTTCAAGTATGAGCTAATAAGTATTGTGCCAAGTACAAATATGTACAATTTAATTATTTTAGACTAATTACTGTGTTCCTCCTTCAAGTTAGCATTCATATTTATTTTCACGGAAGTATAAATATTAGCCTTCTTGTATTATTCAGCTCAATACAGGGAATTAATGAAAAACAAGCTTCAGTTTAAATTTTTTTTAACTATTAACCCATTGTCATCCCAAATTAATATTTTGCCAGGTGATTTACAACAATACAAACTATTCATGGAATTAATTTGAAAATTACAAAATATGTACTTTTTGAAAAATTTAAATTTTAATTTAAATTGACAAAAAAATTTGTATACTAACCTATAGTATGTTGTATACCATTGGAAAGAGTATGCAAAATGCTGTAAAATGACACCTGTCCCAGCTCTCCAGCTCAATTAGGAGAGCTCCTAGAGCAATTCAAAAAGTTTCCGTTTACTGTTTTTGGGCAAATTTTTGAAAATTTACATTGCTGTAATTCAAAAAGGAGTCCACATATCTTGATGAAATTTGATATTTTTCCAAGTCTATATCAATAGTACATCTCTGCCAAATTTCATGAAAATCTGAGATGGTGAGGTAAATTTTGTTCAAAAGCTGTGTTGATTTGACATGGAATGACCCTTCAGTGTAAATAAATCATTAGAGGTAGAAAACTTCGAAGAAGATTCTTGTATTGCCCAGAGGCTCATTTGTGAGAATGAAAATAATTCTAATGATATTCACTCTACAATTGTTTCAAAAGAGATGAGAAGGTTTGTCTGTTGTTCGAGGCAGAAATATATCCTTCATTTGGAAGAACAATAAAAAATTGAGAACCAAAAACAATTCAGAAAACAGTAGGGGAAAAAAAAGTAGACGAGCTTAACTACTTAAAATCTAAATTAAAATGGATTAAAAAGTATAAATTAATTTCTTCTGGCCCCATACAGATTTAAAACGAAAAACGTGAGGTGCATGCAATAGATAATTGATGCATGAATAATTTATTTAAGTCACTAACAATTTTATTGCAATGGAAATGATATGAATTGTTATGTGAGTTTTCTCAACAACAGCTACTCCCTATTACTTTTAAATATTTCATGCGCCTGACGTTTTTCGTTTTAAATCTGTATAGGCCTAGAAGAAATTATTTTATACTTTTTAGTCCATTTTAAAAATGTGGTGTATTAATTTTTTTAATTTAAATAATTATTTTCTGCTTTTTAGTCTTGCGTTTGTGAAATTTTGAAATCAATTTTAAACTTCTTGATGTGATTATGACAGACGTGTCGCAAATTTCAGGTTTATTTCAGTTTCTCTTCACATGATCATAAATAAAAAGTTATTATACTTGCCCACCAATAATATATCAATCTGTTTAATTGTTATTTTCCTGAAAAATCAAGTTAAGTGATGCAGAGACCTCCATGAAAACAACTGGATACTGAGCAGGATTTTACCTTTTTTCTCCCCTTCTGGAATTTCACAGCAAACAAATAATTGTCACTCTGGTCTGTGGGTATACTCCCCTCTGAACTTCTATCCACTCTTTGATGTTCCCCTACTACTTGCTGCGGAAATTCTCGGTATCCACTTCTACAAACTCGAGATTCCCCCTCCCCCTAAACCAGGGTTGCGGTGATTTAAATCAGTTGATTAAAATCACTGATTTAAATCACTTTATTTTAAATATCAAGTTAATCTGCTTTAATGAAATAAAATTGTTCATGTATCTTTAAATAGTGATTTTAAAATATTTTTAAATGTATATTTAAAGAAAGAATATATAGAACATAAAAAAAATATTTCATTGAATTGATGTAACTAGAGTACTTTCTATATTTTTATTTTTGACAACGCAAGCAAATTAGATTTTAACCCTTTGCGGCGCAAGACAATAATTTTTTTGAAATATGATGAGAAAACATCATGAATGGGTTTAGTTTATTGTCTAGACATAGAATCTACAAAAAAAAGTAAAAAACTTGCTTCATTCCGGGCGGGGGGGGGGGGTTGCTCTTGAGAACCCCCTTAGATACAGCCACCTTGATACACTTGAAAATTATTGTTGAATCTTACAGAAAATTATAAATTAAAACTTCAAGAATATTGGAGCAAAATTTTCGAGTTACTTTGCTAAAATTGTTAAACATCCAGATCTAAAAAACTTATCTCCGAGTCAAGGAATTTTCCCGAACTTTATCTCTAATAATTCCTATTCTGAAACAAAATTTCATAAGACTGCTTTATACATTCTAAAAGGAGTACTATTAGCCCTATCCTAAACCTATTACTTTCATGTATTTATATTAGGATCATGTTCACAAAGAAAGAAATAGTAAAATGCAGTGAGTTTCATTTTAATACTGGAGAAAACTAAATAGTGTTGGGGACAACAAAGTTTTTATATTGCAATAATGTTCAAATGTAAGATAATTAAGTAATGCATATAAATGCTCCAAAAGATATACAAACATTTACATAGTGCATTTTAAACTATGATCTATAATTATAAAAAACAATGTTTGTGAGCTTGTGCGCAATGTCCAGATGAACCGATCACACTTACAGTCATGAAATTTGGCACACAGGTAGTCCTGATGGTGACTCAATTCACCTTGAAGCCTGAATTTAAAAATTTTATCTAGAAATTTTTTTATTTAATGTTTTGGGTCAAACAGATTAGGAGTAGAGATAGCTTCAAAACTTGTGTTTGTAATGAAACAAATGAACAGCTGAGTGTAAAATACCATAATATTTTAACATACAATAATATATCTATAGTCAAGAAATTACAATTTTTATTATATTGTTCCTTTTTTCCTTAATAAAATTATCTTATATTTCAAAAGTATATTATTGTTATATTTTAGTTCAAAAATATTTTTTAAATAGTTGTTACATTTTTGAATTAAATTTTAATTTTTTTAAAAAATAAAGTACAGCTTAATGACTGGTATGTTGTTATATATATAATTCTATGACTGTAATGCTCATTGTCTAATATACAAATATTAAATAATAATAATATATATATATATATAGTTTTAAAAAAATCATTAAAATCAAAAAAATCTTGATTTAAATCAAATAAATCCGATTTAAATTAAATAAATCGATTTTTTTGAAAAAAATCAAAAAAATCGACAACCCTGCCCTAAACTGCACTATTCACGAGTGACGCCTGGACAGAGCCATCTATCAAAGCTCTGTGCCGGTACAACACAAAATATTAAATAAAAAATAAACAGACAAACAAGAAAGAGTTAATATTGCATTGTCATCTAGTTCTGAGCTATGTTTAAAGTTTCAATTTCATCAGGAAGTTAGTTTAAAATCAATTACAAAATTTGTACAGAACAGACAGACAAGAAAGCAAGTTAATAAAAACATGGTAATAAAAAAGCGTTCCTTCAAGCTAATATCACAGCAAGGGAAAATTCAACCGAACTGTCTAATAAGGCAGTATCTTCCAAACATATTTCCCTTTTTATAAAAGCAAATGCTTTGCAAAGAGATATTAAAGAAAAAAGCATCTGAAATTAAGGAATTAGATAGTCATATTTTTGAATAAGAAAAAGAAATCAACTGAAAAACAGAAATGACTGTATCAGTATTTTAAAAATATTCTTCATTTACTGAATTTCTGAAAATTAAAGCATTTTAATGATTTAAGTTGATTTTGATATTTGTAAGGCCATTTCAATGTATTTCATTTGATACAGGGTTACATTAAGGTAAGCGCTCCAGTAGTGGGCCACGTACCAGCAGTGGGCCACTTGAATTTTTAAGTTGAAAAACAAGAAATCCCAACATTCCAATGAAATAAGAGATCTGCCTCTGGTAGGCTGAAACCCTTACCAACTAAATACCAAAGGTACAGCCTTTATTTCCTGTTTAGTTAGGAGCTAGAAAGTTTGTTGCTGAAGTTGGTCTCTGAGAGAAGCATTTTTAGCTTATTCTTAGTGATTTCCTTAAGAGGTAACTTTTCATTCAACTATTTTTTAGCATACATTCTATTTGTTTTTAAAATGAATTGCTATTGATATTATTTGATTATACAATGAATGTATTATAAACTATCTTTAAATTAAATAATATTGATAATTTATGGATAGTGAAGGGTGGCCCACTTTTGGATCAATGTTTTACTAAATGCTCCAGTAGTGGGCCTAGGGGGAACCAGTACTGGAGCACATGCTTTCTCTCAAATAGACTGTTTTGTGATGTTTAATAAGAAGGTTATATCTTGTAAAGTCTTTTTATTTAATTAGATTTGCTTTATTTTTATCAGAACCAGTAGTAGGCCACATGGCCCACTTCTGATACACTAATGGCCCACTACTGGTACACTAATAGAACATTCTGACCAATTACTTAAATAATAAATATTGTATAGTACTGCTGAGGAAAAGACTGATATTCAAGAATTAATTGAGCTCTGTAATGAGGCAGACAATAATAACTATCGCATTGCTGGACCATCAAAAAATATTTCATCACCATTTAAAAGGAATCTTTTCTGGCTGCAGAGGGAAGATAAGAGAAAAAAAAAAAAAGATTTATTCAACATAAAATATCAAAATTTAATATCTATAATGCCCCAAACAGAACTTAAAATGAAAGATCGATAATTAGCATATACCGTTATTAAAAAAATTGGCTGTTAGAGAAAAAAATGTGACTAGAATCTATAAATAAAAGATTTCACCTATATCAAGCCATTTTTATTGCAATTTTATACTGTTTAATGTTAATGTATTGTTATTATTACTATATATAATGGTCTTATTCTTTTTTCTTTGGCACAATTGACAAATCTGGGTGGCCCACTTTTGGTATGCCCACTACTGGTACATCAAAAGTTTGCTATGCCCACTTCTGGTGCATAGGAGTGATCTAAGTTTTTAATTTTTTAAAAATTATATTACAATTATTTTGATATTTCAGGTGATTATTATTTTAGATAAAAGTTTGAACAACCATAAAAAAATATAGATTAGCGAAACTTCTCAAAAGTTTAGATGATAATTGAGGAAATACCCTTAAGTGGCCCACTACTGGAGCATTTACCTTAGTTAAATTATTAAAATTTTAATTGTACCTTTTACTTTTCTTTATCTTTTGTATAATTTCCAGATATTTTCTAATAGCAGCGAAAACACTCCTGTAAAAAAGTTAGATTTTGTTTAAATATTGATACTGTCCTTCCTTTTTTTTTATGTGCGCGTTTATGTGACTTTGTACTTTACAGTATTCTTAAGATTAAAGTCTACCTAAGCTCTAAACATTAAAAGCTGAAAAGAAAATCTTGGAACATTTTAAATAGAAATGAAAATTCTTTATAATTTATTGGTTTAAAATATGAAATTTTGAAAGAAAATTGTTAGAATTTAATAAGTTATAATATGTTTATAATTCAAGATTTTTTACTATATATATGAGCAACTTTTTGAACTTTGAAGATACTGGTAAATTTAACCACCCCCCCCCCCACACACACTATGCCTATTTTATAGTTTGTTTATATGCGTACATATTACTGACTTGCGTGCATATACATCTCATATTTTAAATGCTGACATTTTAAAAAATGGGACTGGGTTTATTTTGAAAAAAAATTTCATGGCATTTTTTGTATAATTAAAAAAATAGACTTAAATATTGAATTTTTTTTACATAGTATTCTTCCTATGAGTTTAACTAAACTGTAAAAGCATCTCACTCGGTTGAAAGTTGTGTATTAAATTGGAAAATACAGCTTTTATAGTAGTAGTAAGTAAAAGTATAATATATATAATAATATATATATATATATAATATAATAAAAATAATAATAAAAAAAGTAGAGTGGGAACCTTGAAAGACTTCCCTGGCACTATGAAATTAAATAACATATTTTGAAACAGATTTTTACTGCACAGAAAATCAGCTATTGGTATTTAAAACAAAATTCTGTTCACATATACAATTACTTTCAAAATACATTACGATAATTGCAGGAATATTTTACTCAACAGAGAGTCACCCCCTTTAGCTTTTACTAGCAGTATGCGCACGGCGTTGCCCATGGAATCAGGACTTCCACAAAATGGGGTAAAAAAATACCCACAATGACATGAAAAAATTTTGAAAACAAAAGATATACATTATTAGAAGGAATCGGATTGTAGAATTGCATCCTGGGAATGAAAACATATTACGTCACCTCCTGTGAGGAAGCAACAATGCATTCTGGGATCATCCGGAGAAACTATTGCTGTAAAAAAACCCGTTTGAACTGATCAGGGAAAAATTAATTTAATATAAAACGGAATAAGATATTTTTATTTAAAGCCATTTGTCACCTTAAAGTGTCCTGTTTAAGCAAAAAGTTTGTGAAATGGGTTAACTCATCTTTCAAAAACTTAAATTTTCTGCGGTTTTAACACATAAATATCTACCCAGCGAGAACAGTTACATCTTTCTTGGCTAAATAATTATTGCATACATGTAGTGTGCATATATGTGGCGATGCTTTTCTGAGTAACAATTCATTGAGAAGTGCAGATATTTAGAAGTTTGTTGGAATGAAGTCAGGGCTAATGAAACTGTTGAAAAAACATTCAATTGTGTGTACAAAGAAGTTTTAAGTGCCTGATTTCTGATTGATGAAATGAATTTTTATTTATAAAGATCTTATCATACATTTTAGCATTCAAATTTCTTTTTAACATTAACACATATATGAATTTTCTAATTTGATTCAGTTTTTAATAATTAAAAGTTCAGTTTCAGTTTTTTAAAAAGGAATTTAATTAGAACTTCCGGCTATTCAAATGATTTAAATTTACTTTTAGTAATTAATGCACTTATAATTTCCTATTACTAGCAGGCACTCTTGGACGTTGACGAGCAGAGCGAGTAGGGGGTGTAAGCCCCTAGTAGACTATATTGTCAAATTAAGATGTCTTTGAATATGCAAAGAGAGAAAAAGATTTATTATTGACAGCATTCCCTTACACTCTTTTTCTGATGGTGGAATTCTCAAGACAAAACAGAGTCATAAACTGGTTTTCTCTTCTGCTCCAAAAAATATTGGATGGACATTTTGCTTATTTTTCAAGGACCCCCCCCCCACACTCTGCTTGAAAACTCCTTGAATTTTATTTGCCTTATCAGTGCCCTGGTAAAGGGATTTTTAAAACAGTGTGTGGGGGGGGGAGGGGGAAACCCTGTATAAAAACTGTTCTCTTTTTACGGTCCATATGAACTTAGACCCAGTTTACTTGGCCTGTGGTAGCATACGAGTTTGACACCCTAATAGTAGAACATATTGCCTTTCAATTAGCAAGACAGAAACGTTGTTAGATTAAGATATATACACTGACGAGCCAAAACATTATGACAATCCCGACACTTTTCAATGAACTCGTCTGGAAGACGTGGAGGGCACGTGGTTAAGTGAGAATGGTATTTAACTGCTGCTGGAGAAGGTAAGTAATCATTCTTGCACTTACTTTTGCGGCGAAAAGCTGCTGATCTAAGCGAATTTGATAGAGGGCAGATCGTAATGGCCCGAAGACTCGGAACGATTATCACCGAAACTGCACGACTGGCAGGTTGTTCACGATCTGCCATTGTTAGTATTCATGCAAAGTGGATAAATGGCGGTGACATCAGCAGTAGACGCCAAGGTGTTGGTTGTCCACGTGTCATCAAAGAAAAAGGACGTCAGAGACTGTCCCGCTTGGTAAAGCAAAATCGGCGCCAGACAGTGGCTCAGCTGACAGCCCAATACAATGCAGGTCCAAGTGCAAGTGTTTCGGAACACACAGTTCAGCGGACACCATTGGATATGGGACTGTGCAGCAAACGTCCCACTCATGTGCCTTTGTTGACCAAGCGTCATTGTCAAATACACTTACAGTGGGCCCAGAAACATCAAGACGGGACCATGGATGAGTTGCCTGGTCGGATGAATCTCGATTTCTCATTCGTCACAACGATGGTCGTGTCAGGGTACGCCGTCTGCCAGGTGAACAGTTGCTCCACTCTTGTACAGCAGGTCAGGCACAGGCTGGTAGCAGCAGTATTATGCTTTGGGAGACGTTCTCATGGGCGGCTCAGGGACCCGTAGTTGTGGTAGAACAGATCGAACTATCTGAACATCATTGCGGATCAGTCGCACCCTTACATGGCGTTTATCTTCCAAACTGAAAATGGAATCTTCCAGCAGGACACGGCCCCATGTCACAAGGATGGGATTGTGTTGGAGTGGTTCGAGGAGCATACTGATGAATTCCACTTAAGGTCCTGGCCACCTAAATTGTCGAATTTTAATCTGATGGAGCACATTTGGGATGTCACGGAGCGGCAGCTCAGAGCTCAAACACCACCATGTCCGGATATCTAGACTTTAAGTGACCACTGCTTACATTTGGTACAACACGTCTCCAGTCATGTACCAAAAACTTGTGGCATCTATGCGTAAGCAAGTTACAGCTGTTTTAAGGCCAAAGGAGGTGCAACTCGTTATTCAGTAGGTGGTCACAATGTTTTGGCTCTTCAGTGTATATATATATATATGTTACCAGCAAAATATGAAACGCTGGTAATTTTAGGCAAAGTATGAAATATAAGAATTATAATATACTCTCCCTAGTCATTGTATACACTATTTCATCAAAAGTATCTGTACACTTTCGGATTTTCATATCTTTTAGAATTTCTCTTGAAAGGCTAAACTGATTGCCCTTGAACCACATAAAGAATTGACTAGTTCACATTTTATTGTGAAGATTTGATCCTGAGGGCAATTAGGCGACCGTCTACTAATTGATGAAGACGAAAATTATTTTGGCAACCTGCATCAAAGAAAGCTTTTAATGAGATTAAACTTTCAGCACTGGTTATGTTAGATGTGCATAATATTTACATGAATTTTCGTAAACACAGCACAAATATTCGGGAAGATATAAAGGTTTTATTAAAAAATTCCAAATTTTCCTGCCTGTTTTTTCCTTATAGCATGAAAAGTTTTCTGTTTTATTATACGAAACTTACAGCAAAAATGACAATATGTTAGAGAAGCATTGTGCAAAAATTTGCAAAAAAAATTTGAATATTAGAGAAAATATGAGTAGTTATAGTAAACATTTTACTGCGCATGAGCAGGACATAGCATAATTTTTCTTTCATAACTGCAAAGCCAGATATGTAGGGCATATGTAAAAAATACAGTCAAATATGATTAAGATTTCGAAAAATATCAGCATTGAAGTGAGCAGAGTTTTTGCTCCCCTCCAAGAGAAAACAATGAGGGGGTTTCCACAAATTGATATTCTTAAACTTAAATTTTTGAATGGTAATCGTCGAACTGCAATTTACTTCATGAATTTTATTTATAAGTCTGCCTGAGTATTCAGCATGTTCAATTTTGATTAAATTCTATAAAGATATTCGAAAATTCAAATTTAAAAAATATCAACCTTTGAAAAACCCCTCTTCGTTTTGTTTTTCTTAGATAGAAGTAAAAACTCTGCTTACTGCAATGCTGATATCTTTCTAAATCTTTTAATGATATTCGACCCGATTTTTTACATAAATTGCCCTACATATCTGGCTTTGAAGTTATGAAAGAAAAATTAAGCCATGTCTCGTACATGCACATTAAAATATTATTTACTACAACTACTCATATTCCCCCCCCCCCAAATTTTTACACCGTGCTTCTCTAACATATTGTCATTTATTCTGCAAGTTTCGTAAAATATATTAGGATAAAACAAGCGGGAAAATATAGGATTTTTTAAAGAAAACCTTTAAATCTGCCTGAATATTTGTGCTGCATTTACGAAAATTCGTGTAAATATTATGCACATCAAACAAAACCTTTGCTGAAATTTTGAACTCATTTTAAGGTTTCTTTGAAGCGGGGTGAGCCAACATAGTTTTGGTCTTCATCAATTTGTAGACAGTCCCCTAATTGCCTTTAGGACCGAATCTTCACAGTAAAATGCAAATTAGTCTATTCTTTACATGGTCGAAGTTCAAGGGCACAGTTTAGCCTTTCAGGAGAAATTCTAAAAAATTTGAAAATCTGAAAGTGTCCGGATACTTTTGATCAAATAGTGTATAATACTACCTAGGCATTATATAGAATGACAAACGCTATTTAGGCAAAGTATGAAAAGCGGTCAGGATAAGGCTATTATTTAAAAGATGTGCATTCTTCCCCCAAAATACAAATGTTATTTTCCCAGTGGCAGAAACACCGCGACACTGTGTCGTATGTCGCAGATTTTTGACAGTGTCTGCAGACTATTTTGCAATAAAGTTTATCATGCGCTCATAATATAAATCCAATCATGAAAAATATCAAAGTTATTAATCACACTTTCTAAAGAACTTAGCAATTATCATAAAACTCACATTGCTAAAATATGCAATCCTCTCGCCCTCGTGCAATCTTCGTGGGGGGGGCCCCTGTGTTCCCTAGCTGACCTAGTGACTGCGATTTGACTTGAAGTACGCTAACTCCCTCATATCGGTGTTGGTCACGGCCAATGTTTTCTACGCGTTTCATTCCGATACATTTCTGGCACGGAACCTTTGGTTTCTGGAAATAACACGTGGTTTTTTCTTTGAGATGGCTATGTATAGAGATAAAATTTGTTGTTTTGATTGCAATGCTACATGATTACAAAAAAACTTAAAGCAGCATTATTTACGCCAGCCTGAAAATAAACCTTCAAAGTTTCGATCGATCTCTACGGCTGCAAATCAATCAATTTTTAAAAACGGGAGCGAAAAAAGAACAAATTTTGAAATTGATAAAGACGAGGAACAGAGTTCAAGCCAAGATAGTCCCAATTTTAAGCGTTCTAAGCATTAATTAAGAAATATGGAATTCATTTTTATACACACTTTCAAAATGTACATATGTTTCACATATGTTCAAATGCAAAATTCCATAAAATAAAAAGTTGTATCAAGAATTTCAGAGGATGACATCTCTGTTCTTCCTTGTTTTAAATAATAAACAATGATACTATGAAATCTTATATATGTATCATTGCAGAACAATGTATCAGTTTGCAAGCAAACCATTAAAATGCACATCAGGATAAATGTGCTAAAAAGTTTCAAAGTTTTTCTTTCGTGAAAAAAAAAGTAATTATTTATTGCATTTTAAATTAAAAACATACATTAAGACATTTTTGGGCACACTTAATTCTTTTACAATAAACAGGAGGCATAAATTTTTAAATAACATCTAACATATTGAATATTTCATTTATATCAGCTAGTGATGTATTGTTTTGAAAAATTCACCAAAACAGAAAGACGCCAAGTGCTGTGTTTAAAACGGAAAAGTACCCAAATATAATTTTCTGCATAGGTATTTGTATAGTATGCTTAATATTACTTTTGAAACAACTTGATACTTCATTATTGTTAATTATCTGCCCAAAGGAAAGATTGATCTTCATATGCTTTTGTTTATTAATTTATACAATTATATTATATAAATAATAAAGATATTATATGGTTTTTAATTTATGTTTGTCGTATTTTAATAGTTGTAGGTTGATATAAATATTTCAAAAAAAGAAAGCAAAATATTTATAGTCGCACACTATTTTGCAGACTATTTTTAAGAGACCCAATCTCCGTTGCAGACTATTGAAAAGTATTCTGCCACTGGGGTTATTTTGAAAAATAATGAAACATTGCCATTAAAAAACTTTTCTTCAAAATATGTAAAGAAAAACGAAAGTTGTATGAAACAAAATTTATGCCTTTCTTATTAAAGAAAACAAAATGAAATATGAACATAATTCTTGCATCAAGAAAATAATTTTATTTTGAATTCCACTTAATTTTATTTCTTGTAAAATCGAATCGGCGATGTATTTCATACTTTGCCAGTTTGTCATTCTATAGAATGCTTAGAAAATGTGTGAAATGTTAATCGTTTCATGCACTGCTATCGTGCAATACATTGTCGGTATTCTATAGAATACCAGATTTCATACATTGCTGGTAATATATATATATACTTTCAGAAAGTTTTGAAACTGTCATACATTTAATTAAACAACCAAATCTAGATATTTTCAAAACATTTGCAACTCTCATGGATGATCTCTACATGCCCTATACAATTTGTTGAATAGAGTATACTATAATAGCAGTAAACTAGGCTATGATAGTTTTCATTTACTATATCTTTACATTTAAAATATATTAGATTCATACTGTTTATTAAAAAAATTTATCACTTTCATTCAGTCAATCAACTTTTGTTTATCCACTCACAGTCATTTACATCATAAAAACCAAGGTCTTCAGAATAGAAAATTGAATTATACTATAATTACTTCCATCTTAAGCATACATAAAAGGCAATATGGTATTTTCACTATAAATAGTATGGTGAATGAAATAAAATTTTCCATATAAACTTAATTAAGATTGTAAGATACTTATATGCAATTATGGATATTAAGCACACAAATCTTTTTGATCACATTATAAAATAATTTGGATATAGCCAATACAGAATGCACCCACTACAGACAGCATAACAAGACTAAATGGTACAGTTTAAGTTTATTACAGATTTGTGGATTGTAGTTATCATTTGTACATATCCAACCAAGTGGAATCTCGTCTGCTCAAAAACGAGCAGTGCTGCAAAAATTTTTGCTGGTACTCCTACTACTACTTTTGTACAATTTTAAGTTCCAGCATAATGCAACCTGCATTTTAAATATTTTTTGAATGTCTGCAACATTCAGCTTTTTTACCTCAAATAATAATGAATCATTTCTTCTTATAAAAATTTTCAACTGAATATTATTTCAGAAAATTATCTTTAAACTTTTTCGAAAAGCGATTTCCAAAAAAACATGAATCTCTACTAATAATAAAGGAGAATATGTGTGTGTGTTGGTGCTCTACAGGGCAGATAGCTAGAACTAGAGCAACGAAATTTGGAACACACATTCTTTGGAGGGTGGGAATGTACACCTCCCAGCCCTTTTTCTTAATAACTTCCAAAAATATTACAACACAAAAATTATTTTACCATTACCACCAACTCTACCATTGTTGAAAGGAAAGGTAATATCCTAAAATGCTAAATGTGATGCAGCATTTTAAAGTTAAAATCAAATGCATATTTTGCAAGAGGAATAAGAAAGCAAAGTTGATGCCGACAATGTGCAATTGTATGTTATACGACACAGCCAGTCACTTGACTCCATTAGGGGCATTCATACAGACAACAAACAGAACAGGTGCAAGGCTACTGAAAGAACATGGGTTAAATGTCTCTCACACAATTTGAAATTTAAAGTCACCGAAGGCGGCTAGTATTCAATATACCAGACAGGCTTCTGTTGACGCAACATGAAGTGAAACAAAACTCAAACAGCCCATGAGAGAAGGCGAAAAAAAGCTAAATGAGGGAGTGAAGACAAAAGTCACAACACGAAAGCAGGTCTGTAAGGAATGTAGCTCTACTGCCTTTAAATTCAAAAGAAAAGATGGTTGCTGCCCCCACCTCAATTCATTGTTTAGTTGTTGATTAATTTCCAGTCTTCCTTATACATTTTTTATTACATTTTTGCCATTTTCATTGATAAATGAACTCTCAAAGTGGACAAGTAAACAAATAAGAATAAAATTACAAGCTTTGAAAACAATTCCCAGAGGTGGGGAATGGCAGCCCCAATGGATGAGCTGTCACCAAGTTTCCCACACAAACTAAATCTTTTAAACCAGTGATGGAATTCCATTCATTTAATGAAGTAAACATCTCAGTTTTCTAAATTAAATTCAGAATGTATCAACATTCTAATAAAACAATTTAAAATATTTTACATGAAGGTTACACAGCCAGTTAAACTACAAATGAAAATATGAATTCATGCCTTTTATGGGAAAAAATATGTATAACAAAATGGCACAAGAAAGCATTTTTTTTAAAATGAATGAATCATATTTTCCATGTTCTTTCTTTTAAAAAAGCATCAGAATATATATTTTATATATTGTCTTATTAATCGAAAAAATAAAAAGCATAAACATTGCTGTCATCTTTATTAGGAATTTAGATACCTACATGGGTTATTCCAGCGAAAATGGTACAAATCATGTCCGATATGTTGGATCTTTTTAAAGAAAATTTCGTAATTATTAGCAATTAATTATATGTTTCTATTTATTCTTCATTTAATTCTGTATCATCAGGTATTTTTTGTTTCGACTTGAGTGACATATGAAGGTATAAAAATTTTTTTATGTGGAACAAGAAGGAAAAATCTTGATGTCCCAGCTACAAATTAGTGACAGTTAAAAGGTTAATTAAGGAATTGGTTAAATACTATAATAATATAAAATATCAATTACATTCTATCTCTGTCATAAAAACAATTTTAACAATAAAATTTGTTAAAAAAAAGTTTTTTCAATGAAAAAAATTGTTATTTTTTAATGTCCCAAGATTTTGTGTGTTTTGAAATGTCCAATCTGTTACAGCAATTTCAAAAATAAAATTAAAAATTAAATTGAATTTGGTAGCACTTTTGAGGTGACTGGGTAGTGCATATTCTATTCTTGGTTAGTCATTTATAATTCAACAGTCAACAAGCAAGGTAAGACCATTTTTAAATATGCGGTCAACGGTATCATATTCTAAATCATAAAAAAAGTTTAATTAAAATACTTGATTTTTAATAATAAAAATATAGTGTATTTCCCTATAATTGAAAGTACCGAAATAAACACTAGATTATTGATGCAAAATTCGAAAATATAGGAAAAAATAAATATTTACATTCAATATTATAAAATACTTCAAGAAAATTGTAATAATTAACTCTTCAAAGCCTTCTGAAAAATCTATTTTAGGACTCCACTGACATGAAGGAATTGGAATCGATATATTAGTACTATCCTCTTCTAATTCAGAATTTTATGATTCTTAACTATCTAAAGAACTCTAATAATTTATTGCTTTACCACTATCGTCGGAAAAATCCAGATTTGTAATTTAAAAATTTACATATTTCCTCCTCAGAAAGTTAACACGTTCTCTTAGCAATAACTGCAAAAATAAAACAGAGGCATAAAAACCCTTGACAGAATATCTCCCATAAAATCTGAACCCAAACGAGAGGAGAAACTATAAACAATCACTCCAAAATGAGTTAAAGAGCTCTTTAACACATGCTTCTATTTACACTCGCCAGCACGTGTTTCTGTTTATACTCTCAAAAATCAAATAATTTTAATAGAATGATTCACAGACACGTGGCCGACTACAATCTGACCTCGGAGAGAGAAATACTAATGTACAGGACCAATCTTTTAAAAGAAACATGGTATAGTAATGCCATCTGATAGAAAACATTTTGTTCCAAAAGCCAAACGCATATGTGCAGCTCTTGGCACGCAGCAGCACTTTCGCCGTAACGCAAGGATGCGGCGCTCGGCCCAAAGGGGTTAATTCGTTAATTAGAGTATGTTCCAACTTGTAGATTTCAACCAAAAAAAAGATAAAATAAAATGTTTGTATATTTTCCTTGCATAAAATTACAGATTAATCCAATCAAGTACAGCTATGCCCACTCTGTTACAGAAGTATTTTTGTAATAATTTAAACATAAAAAATCAAAACATTTTAAATTAAGTTTTAATCTGTTTAGAACTATGCAATTTGTACCTGGTATGATGTAATTCTGATTTTATTTAAACCTATTTAATGCGATAATTTAATTTGTACATGAAGTTTTTTTAAAATTTTTGCATTTTGGTGTATGAAAAATAGCGATAAAATTGAAGAAATACCTTCATCACGAAATTTTACTGCATTTATATGAAAGCAGTGTTCATTTGTTTGTATTGCACCAAAAGTTTTGAAAAATAAAAGATTTTTGTAATTTAATGCAATATTTAAATGTACAAGAGTGAACAAAATCTCCCATTACCAATAAAAAAAACTATGAAAATCAGATATTAGTGCTAAGTTTAGTCACTTAATTTTCACAACATAGATAAATTCAATCCATTTGCTATTATTTAACATTAATTTTAGTTAGATTAGTTGACTTTGAGAAAAGAATTTTGCAACATCAATTGCACCATTTTCACTGGAATGACCCATAGAGCATGGAATAAAAGTAGTACAGCTAGATGACCAATTTCTATCAGATATTATTAATTTTTTGAATAATTATTAAACATTTCTATATTGAAAGCCAAGAAAAAAGTAAAAATAAAATTAGAGGTAACAAAATAATTTCATTATTTAGATGTGCACATACGTATAGGGTAGATGCTCCTGTTTTGGCCACATTGGATCCGTTTTCCCAATAATTAACCAGTAATTTCAAATTAACTAATAAGAAGCATTCCAGTACTTTAAACAATCCTTATTTTACTATTTTCAATCTGATTGGTTCATTTTTCTCAAACATGTGACTTGTAAAAAATTAAATGCATGATCATGTATTGTCTACTGTTTAGGTTTTTGTTAAGGAACAAGTATTTGCAGTTTTTCGTCATGAAGCTTTCACAATTAAATGATTTTTCTAAAACCGATTACACTTAGGGTTTATGAGGTAAGCTTTCTTTTTATTCTGATTTCATATCAAAATTAATTATTTTTAAGATTAAATGGGTGGTGACCAAAACTGGTACTTTAAATTACTATATGTGCCAGTTTTGGCCATGTAGGTGGCCAAAAGTGGAACACTACATGTTCCAGTTTTGGCCACATAACTTCATTATTGTGTTTTTAGCCATTACATAAATTTAAGAATATCTGGATGAAATAAAATCAACTAATTTAGTTTTATTTCTAAAATAAAAGCAACCAATTTAGATTTGTTTCTAAAACGAAAATTAACTGATATAGCTTTGTTTGTTTTCATTTTACATAGTAATGGCTCCAATTAGAAATAAGATAGCAGGTAGCATTTCCATAAAAAAATTTTGCTACTCACCACCTAAACTTGGTAATGCAGTTAAGGCCATTCAAAATGGAATGTCAAAAACATCTCCATTTTGAATTTTTACCTCGCATTTATGTTAGAAAATTTCAACTTGAGGAACCTGAATCGAGTGATGAGGAATATTCTTTTATATGCATGGATTGATCCAATTTTAAAAATGATTCTGATGAATTTGATTAATGTTGCAATTAAAAATTATAAAATTACATATTTGTGGATATTGTTAGTGAGTATAATACTGCAAATTCTTGATTTGTAATATTTTAAAAAAATTATATGCTTTTGCAATTTAAGTTTATTCCTCTCCCCACTTTTTGTTTCATATTTTATCAAACAAAATTATGCGAATATATATAGTTTGTATTTTATTAACAAAATAAAATTGTTTTCTGCATTCCTGTATCTTATTTTTTAAATTGAAATCTGCAGCTAAAATCATCTTAGGCAAATTTTATTACATATCTTTATAAATTCATCAAAAAAATCACATTTAAAAAAAAAGAAAGTGTACTAAAATATAAATCGCATAAAAATGATTTATTTTTACTTAAAATTCATTAAAATGTCTGTTAAAAATATAATGTTAGTGCGGCCAAAACTGGTGCATAGAGGTGGCCAAAACTGGTGCAAATGGGGTTAATTTATTTAAAAATTCATAACTCTAAAATATTCTTCAGAAAAATTTTGTAGATAGCAGAAAGCCAATAAAACTTGCTAAAGAATAGTATAAGTAAGATTTAATTTGCTTTAAACAGTCATCCACTGCGAAATTTCCATTTCAAAATTTCTCTTAAGGTAGCCAAAACTGGAGCATCTACCTAATAGTTGCCAATTTTAACACAGAATACATTTAATAGAAGATATCTTTCAAATTAGAGTAAAAAACAATTCTAATATAAAATCAATTATGCCCTCACCTTTGCCTGTACAATAATTTCTTCCGAATGTCATTTTGGATCTTTTTTTGTTCGATTCCCTTCTCTGTGGATCAGAAGAGAAACGGTGCTTTCCGCATGATCCTTGGTTTCTCTGTGGAAAACTTGAAACTAGCGCTTGTCTCTTTGAGACGACAGTTACAAATACAATTATCATGACTTTAATAGCGATGATCGATATTATGACTTTAATATTTTTCCTTTACATTTTGATAATTAAAAACTCTAAATAATAATTAATTATTACTAACACCATTTTCTTTACTATATTACATGTTTTGTATTTGTGTGTTTATTTATATTATCTATGTTTTGAAAGTTTATTCCTGGAATGGCAACGTTAGTTAATATTTTTCGGTGTGAATATTTTCCGCGGGACAGTTTGCTTCACTAGCTTTTCTAAATTTGTATTTAAAACAAATATAGGTTTTATGCATTCACCTTTTAAAATGCTGCAACTATATAAAACATGAGGGTGCCATCGTAATGTATTAAAAACATGGGGGACTCAGAAAGCGGCGACCGTTGCAGCAGTCCTACTGAGACCATAAGTAATTTAAACGATGCGATTAGTAATAAAGATAAATCAGTTGATGACGATAGAATAGAGTGCACCAACAGTCGTTGTTTGGACAAGATATATGAAGTGGCTGTTCGTCATGTGACAGAGTTGGCTGAATCTCATTTAAATGAAGATAAACAACAATTCGTAACCCGATTTTCAGAGGTACGATTATTAAACCCTGTTTAAATGTCAAATGAAATATCTATTCATTCATATTATGTAACGAATATTATAGAAGTAGGTTAGGTGCTCCACTTTTGGCCACAATGCATCTATTTGTCCAGAAATTAATCAGTGATTCAATCAACCAATAAGATGCATTCCTACACCTTAAATAAACGCAACTTTAGTATTTACAATATGATTAGTTCATTTTTTCTTAACATGAGACTTGTAAAAATATGCATGTATACTGTGCTCACAAGTTTTAAGGAGCAATGTATTGCAATATTTTATCGTCAGACTCTTGGAAATAACTATTAATTCTAAAATTAATTATCTTTAGGCTTTATGATGTCAGCTTTCTTTCTATCCTAATTTCATATCTAAATAATTTTTTAACATTTTGTGCATGGTGGCTAAAACTAGTAGGTACTCTAAATTTACTATAATGCACTAATTTTAGCCATGCATATGGCCAAGAGGATGCGAAAATATCAGTTGAATATGCAGCAGTTTCAGTTTGTTTTAATTGGCTGCAAGTTATCTGTTACATGGAATAATGGTTGTAAGAAATTTGGCGGAATTCTGCATTATTTGGCAATTTTTCGCCTGCTCCCGGCTAACGGAAAAGTAACCATTTTAGATTAGCCTTACAGAGACTAGACAATACAAGCCTAAAACAGCCTTTGTTGCTAAAAATCCCAAAACCTCATATCTCAGAGATACAACTTCAAGCTGTGGCCAGAAGAGGTATATAACACATGTTCCGCTTTTGGCCACATAGTTCATTGTTATGTTTTACCATTAAATAATTTTAAGAATATCTGGATAAAATAAAACCATCTAATTTAGTTTTGTTTTGATTTTACATAGCAATAATTCCAATTTAA
>BGPR01001746.1:74866-159933 GCA_013235015.1 Araneus ventricosus
CACCCCCCCCCCCCTCCTGGAATGAAGCAAGTTTTTTAAAAAACATTTTTTTGTAGATTCTATGTCTAGACAATAAACTAAACCCATTCATGATGTTTTCTCATCATATTTCAAAAAAATTATTGCCTTGCGCCGCAAAGGGTGAAAATCTAATTTGCTTGCATTCTCAAAAATAAAGATATGGAAAGTACTCTAGTTACATCAATTCGATGAAATATTTTTTTATGTTCTATATATTCTTTCTTTAAATATACATTTAAAAATATTTTAAAATCACTACTTAAAGATACAAGAACAATTTTATTTCATTAAAGCAGATTAACTTGATATTTAAAATAAAGTGATTTAAATTAGTGATTTTTTTAAAAAAAATCAGTTGATTTAAATCGCGATTTAAATCAGTGATTTTAATCAACTGATTTAAATCACCGCAACCCTGGCTGTGCTGTTGTCTTTTTTTTTTTTGCTCGCATACTTACGTGGTGCTTTTGCTCATAAATTCGAACTGGTCTTTGAAAAATATTACTTGTTCTTTTATGACTAAAGCTAAGCAGGAACCGGGCAGATTTTTTTAACTTGAAGAAACATCCTTCGGCTTCGTCAGTCGCAGGAGCCGGAACATAGTACCTTAGCTAAAACACTGTACGAGCTTGTTTTTTTTATGAATAAAGCTAAGTTGGAACCAGTCAGATTTTTTTAACTTAATAAAACATTCTACGGCTTCGTTAGCTGCAGGAGCCGGAACATAGTGGCTTTGCTAGAACGCTGAACTTACAAGCTTGGCGAAATCCGAAGGTCGCTAAGAAAGCTCAGTGGCCACTTTAATGTGCAAGTACCCTTTCAGTTGAATTTAGTTAGTTTAAATTAGTTTAGTTCAATTTGAATTTAGTTAGAACAATATAAAGTATTGTAAATTATGCTCAAAAATATTTTTAGAAATTTATTAAGATTAGAGAAAAAAAATTACAGCAACTTAATTGATATCATTGTAAAGATAATTTTTTGAATTTTATGCTGTAATATTTTCAGAAGTTATAAAGGAAAAACATCAAAAATTTTCTTATTTTTTAATAAATTAAAATTTTTAAAATAAAATAAATAAAAAAATAAGGTATAAGCTTTTATTCAAAATGCACTTTAAATGAGAAAAAATGAATGCAAAAGTTGAAAATACAGTAGATTCTCGATTAACCGGAATGGTCAGGAAATGTTTTGTCCCGTATAAGCGAATATCCTGGATAATCCAATTTATGCAAATTTTGGAAAAATGATAGAAAATGTAAAATTATTATAGAATAAGACATTAATAGTTTAATTTATACAAAAGAATTAACAAGAAATTTTAATGTTGTTTAGATTTACAATTCATACAATTAAAAAGAAAAACGGATGTAGTTTACCTCACTGTTTTGTAAAGAATGAAATGATAGAAGTCTGTTTTTGTTTTTCATTTACTCTTCGACGAATTGTACTACACAGATTTCTCAATATCATTTTTTCTGCAAGTGTACTTTCATTTTCTTGCTCCAAGTAATTAAGTAACTCCCCAGTGTGTACTAATGCATCACCATGACTTAATTTTTGATGAGTTACAAGATTTTCCTCATCACTTTCAGGACATTCTTCGAAATTCCTTGTTTCTTCTGAACCACAAGTTACATGGGACACAATATTATCATCACTTAAAACTTCGCAACATTCCAATGTCGAATCTTTGTTAATCCATTGTTCCACTGCTTCGTCATCCACATTTTCAGAACAGTCTAACTTTCTCAAATCTTCTAAGATTTTTCTCTGCAAATGAGCACTATTGTCGTCATCTGTAGGAATTTCATTTTCCTTATCCAATAAAATTGCCCTCGATGATTTCTTAACCGTGCTGCTTTTTACTAATTTTCATGCTGCATCAACATAATAAATTGCATCCAAAACTGTGAGATTTTTCCAAAAAGAACGCAAATCGTCTTATCCTTCCTCTACCAACTTAAGGAGCAAATTTCTGTGGTATATTGTCTTAAAGTTTCGAATAACACCCTGATCCATAGGTTGGATGTGAGCTGTCACATTTGGGGGCAGATATTTCACAAAGATTTTCTAATTTTAAAATTTCTTCAGATGGGTGACTAGTTGCATTGTCCAGCAGAACAGCTTTTTGAGGAAGACCGACATCTTCCAAATGTTTTTGTACCACAGGAACATACTTTTTTTTAAACCAATCAGAAAAAATTTCTATAGTCATCCAAGCTGTTTTGTTGCTGTAATAATTTCCAGGCAAACTTGAATCTTTCTTCAGTTTTGAAAATGTGAGCCGGAGGCATTAGCACAACACAATTGTTATGCGTTGTTTCTGCTTCTTATGTACCAATGTTTTTTTTTTTTTTTTTTCATATGCTAATGTCTTTTCTAGCAAACACTTCCAATATAAACCCGTTTCGTCCGCATCGTATATTTTTTCGGCACTCAAATTTACTTTATGCACGAAATTTTGAAATTCTAACACAAAATCTTCAGCTGCTGATGTGTCGCTACTGAGTTTTTGCCTTGGACAGTTATTTGGCATATACCATATCTTTGTTTGAATCTCGTTAACCACCCACTCAAAGCATTGAAATCAACGGATATTTTAAGCTCTTCGAAAAAATGTTGGGCCTTAGCCGCACAGACAGCACCTGATACAGGAATTCCGGCAGCTCTCTGTTGGTTAAACCACAAAACCATGGCTATATCTAAATCTTCATATGTTGAGGTTTTCATAGTTTTTCTATTGCACATTCTTTTTGGACTATCTGAAGTTTCTGCAAATTCAAGTAGCTTTTGTTCCTTTTTTATACTGTCTTGCACAGTTTAATCACCAATCTCGTATTTAATCATTAATGATTTAACTGTTTGTCCACTTTTTGATTTTTCAATTATTTCCAGCTTTTGATTTATACTAAGAATGTCTCTTTTGCGTTTTGACATGTTAACCCTATGAACAGAATGCAAAGCATGTGGAAAAATTTTAATCTGAACAACACTGATACTGCGATGACTGTTGAATCTTATCCCGCCCTGCCAGCATTCTAGAATGGGAGCAAAACTGGTTGGCTGGACGAGTCTAATACAATAGGAAGGGTTGAGAAGAATGCAGTCTTCTCGCACATTTCAACGGCCACAATCTGCACTTCCTTTTCTTTGGAGGGGGTCGTCCCAGATAATTCGATCCCAGTTAATCGAGAGTCTACTGTAATTTTTCTGATTACACTATGTTGCATGGTTTGAATAAAAGCATGGGCGCCTTTACCTTCTAGAAATATTCCATTTGTTTAAGGAAATATACACAAAATATAAAGCGCCCACACTTTTATTCAAACCATGCATTTTATTGTAATCAGAAAAATTTTCAACTTTTGCGTCCATTTTTTCTCATTTAAAGTGCATTTTGAATAAAAGCTTATACCTTTTTTTTTTTTTTTTTCTTCTTTTTTAATTTTATTTTCTACTTTTTAGTGATGGCTGACACGGATACACACAACATGTTAGGCATAGTAAACCAAATTCAATTATTGAATTCTCCAATATGAAATAATAGCCGGGCAGCCGTTTCAATATGCACTATTTATATATATATATTTATCTTATGCAGTGCGATTACATTATCTTGAATTTGAAAAAGTGCGATGCAGACCAAGAAACAAAACAGACTCGCTTTCCTGATCTGACCTTTGACCCTCAAGCCACTCTGAAATGGTGATGATTCACAGGCTGTGCCCCCTTCTATTGTGTGTCGTCTAGTGGTGGTGTTACAACCCTACGTAATGCGAGGTTACCACCTTCCAAACTTTATCACCTAAATATAGGGCTCAAATTTTAATTTCATTTTCTTAGGTTTAAATTAGGTATAAATTGCAAATTTTTTTGCATAATATTGTAATTGTCTCCGGAAACCCACCACTGTGCTAAATTTCAAAGCTGTAGCTCGATTGGAAGTGGGTAAGAAATCGATCTCAAGATTTGTGGACAAAACACTCAAGTTGAATAAAAGTTTATAAAAACCACCACTAGCTCCGAGGTGCACATTCCCACTTTCAGAAGTATGTTTGTGGCAAATTTCTTATCTCCAAGTCCAGGAATCTGCACACAATCTCCTTTATTATTAGTAGAGATAAAATACTATTGAAAACAATATCAATGTGAAAAACTGGACTTTTTTCTAGTTGAAAAATGCCCATTTTGAGTCAAAATGGGAGTTCCAGATGGCTGGTTAATTTATATTAAAATATAAACCTATGATTTAGATGATTATGGGGAGAAGTTTTATTTGCACTTTAAAATAGTGCTTACAATATATTATCACTCTTTTACAACAAGTACAAAACAGAAACGTTATTCTGACGAATAAAATAGATTATTTCTTGCTTGTTTTATTTTAAAATTTCTTTTGCTTCAAAAGAATGTTTTTATCCAATACCCTGAAAAAAGCTTATTGTTAGTTTTGTGACATAAAGGGTAATAAAATATGTATATTTAATAAGAATTGTGATTTGAAGTATTATGACATTCCTTGCGATAGTTTTTGTATTTTATAGTAATATTTTTCTATACATATTTGATGTTTCATTGTCTTTAATATTGCAAAAATAAGCAAGTTGACTCAGAATGAAAGAAAATGTCTTATATAAGTCAGTTGCATTGTTGAGATAGGTGCAGATGAAATTCACCTCTAATGAGGCAATTCAAACAAACCAACTTGAATGGGTTGCTTACATTAATAGACATTTTGTTTCTTGACACAAGGATGACTGGATCTTTGACAGAACGGGCCAGAAAGTAGATTTCAGCCAAGACAATGTTTTGCAAACAAACGACATATAAACATAAATGATATTTATAAAAAAATAGCAATATGCAAAGTGGAAACAACTGTTTTTGTAGTTGAGAATGTTTCTAAAATCACAGGGAGGCATCAGATATGGTGGGTTTGTGACTACAGCAGAACTCCAAAAACTTTCAAAATACAATTGGACTTCTTTCAACTAAAAATTTAATTAATTGTGAGCCTAGTTTACCCTAAAGGAGGCTTGACACAGTTCGTAACGGATTAAGAATCAATCACACTATATTCGCTCATTAGCATTTGTATTCAAAACATTTACATACATGCCAACTGCTACGGATCCTCTATATTTTCTAAGGATTTTATCAAAAATTTCCACAAGTTACGGATAAGATTAATATTTCTATGGAAATGAGTTTTTCCCCTTGTGCACAGTTGTTTTATTTGTATTCCTTGAGATTACATGCTGATCCAGATGTTTTTTCTACATTTCATGTTTTTGAAAAATGCCATATAAATATTTCTTAATTCTTCTAATAATAGTGATATATATATTTTCTGTATAATTTTTTCAGATAATATACTCTTCTTAAGAATTGAAATTTTTTATTACTTAAAATATGATGAAATATATGGACGAGTTTTCTGTTTTATTTGACTTTATTTTTGTATTACTCATGGATTCCCGCTTTGAAGATTCCATTGACTTAGCATTACACCGGAATTAAGTAGTTAAGGCATTTTAATGTAAATAAACAAAACAGAAAACTCTTCCATAAATGATCATAAATTCAAAATTTTGACGAAAGTTTCTGTGTGTCTGCGCGTGCGTCTGCCGTCCTTGTAGACCTGTTGGGTTTATGTTTGTATAAGACCAAATATGAAATAAACAAGCTGAATTTAAAAATAAAACCCAAGATTTTATTAAGCATGATTAAAAACTATTAGATTCAATGCAACATCATGTCTTACTAGACAGAAACAGAGTAAGTAAAACTCCCCCTAACTACTGAGTATGCACAAGCTTAAGACACCCCCAATAGTTTCTGAGCATGCCTACAAGGGTGAACTGAGCATGTCAGTCAATGCATCTCAATGGCTGCTGTTTGTTTACAGCAGCCATTGAGATGCAAGTAAAGGTAGGGAAGTTTAACTTACGTAGATTAACACAAAAAATAATTTGTAGCACTTATACATTTAAATTTATACTAATTTTAATATATATTAATTTAAATATGACCAAAAAAAAATTAATTTATCTAACCAGACCTTCTGTTTCGGACAGTCACCTTTCCAATGTTGGCGCATGTAAGCATAAGCATTTGTTGTTGGGGAAACTGCTCCTCTTTGTACAGTATGCCAATACTGAATATCTGTTCTCCACATTCTAATAGAATGCCCATATTTTAATCATCAGTGCATTGACTGCCTTCATTCTTCCTGTATCACTCCTAAGGACATCCTTCATAAAGTTTCTCGTCTACAATTTTTTACTTCCTTAAAAATGATTGGTTTTTACTATTTAATCTGAATGGGCTTTTTTATAAATCATGCTTTAAAGTAGTTATATTTTTTTGAAGACTATACAAATTGACAAGTCAGGACATATGATAGAATTTTTTAACTAACTCCTTAACCAAGACCATATGTTTGGCACAGCATAATAAGTAATGGTTTTTGTACCAGTAAACTATCACTAAAAATGTTCACTGTCAAGGAAAGAGTGATGATAAAAGTTTCTGAGAATTACTTAGATTCAAGTTGCATCAAGACTTTATGCTAGTTTTGGTAATTATTCGAACATTATTTCAAAAAATAAAGTTTGACAAACATTTTTTTTTTATTTTTTACTTGAAATATAAAATGTTTAACTAAAGTATACATTGAAACACCTTTTACTTGTAAATTTTTATATTTCAATTTCTTATTCCCATAAGCGTGGATATATTCAGCTTCGATATAATGATTTTGAGGTTGATTCAGTGGCGGCTCATGAGCTCAGAAACGAGGAAGGCTGCATAAAAATGTTTATCAAGAGAATACAATTTTAAAAGTTACTTTATCTCTAAGTAGGCCAAATTTTTTAATTCCAAATCCAGATGTGAAATTTCCTACTTTTCAAACAAAGTAAATAACCAGCACATGGCATTTTCTATTAGTTTTACTAACAAAAATTAAAGCGAATGTTGATGTGACGATTCCTTTGACGAAAAAAAATAATAATCGGAGCTCCACATATACACTTCCCTCCTTGTCCAGTTCACTCGATAACACTCTTTCAAAAATGAATATCAGATAACTCATGTATAGAAAATTGATTTTTAATCTAAAAACATTTTTTACTGAAATACTCTAAAAATTTGAGTTTTAGAATAGTATTATTTGCTTGAATCTGTCGTCGCAACACGAACCGAAAGCAAAACTCATAAACAGCCAATGAGATTGCAACTTGTGTGAGAGTGAGGAAAAAAAAAAGAAAAATACATTAAAAAGAGCATCTTTTGTTCGTTCATTTGGCTCCATGCCAGCCAGAGCTGTGTTGACTTTCAGCCCATAGCCCGTCTAAGTTAAAGGAAGAAAGAGTTGCTTTTTCAATCCAGAATTTCTGCTCAGTGAACAGATTTGGGGGTGGGAGGGGGAGATTATTTTGCAGCTCAGACCTGCGTCTCTCTTTGTTTGGATTCATTTTATGCCTTTTTTTTCAATTTTTTATTACTTTTCTTTGCATTTCCGTAAGTCACTGAACTCGGAGAGTGGAAAAGTAAGCAAATAAGATTAAAAATGAAAAATACAAGTTTAAAAAATAATTTCTGGAGGTGCTGCAGCCCTAATGGACGAATCGCTACTGGTTGGATTATTGTATCACTTTTTTGGAGGTTGCTAAATTTTATTATATAAGTGTTAAGATATTATGCCAGAGCATCATCTTGAAGTTTTTGTTTGAAAATAATATCAGGCATGAAAAAAATGTGTAAGGATGTAAAGAATAGTGATTTGACTGAATAGCCAAGTACCGAATATTCGATGGCCGAATATCTACTTTTAAAAACAATTCCCTTTTGATTCTAAATAAAATAATTCTCAAATTTTAAATGAAAAAAACTTTAAAAGTAATAAAATTGTTTTTTATTATTTATACATTTATATAAATTAATACATTGTTGTGTTTTTTGCAGAATTTTACATACCTGAATTCCATTAATAAGGAATGAGGAACCCTCTTTAATTCCGGATTGCTTCACAGAAATAAAAAGTTATCATTTCAGATCTTGACACCTGAATTCCAATAATAATTTCTATTAATAAGGAATGAGAAACCCTCTTTAATTTGGGATTGCTTTACAGAAATAAAAAGTTATCATTGTAGATCTTGACAATGTCAAACAGAGGAGAAAATTAAGTGGATAAATTAAAATTATTGGAAGTAAATTCCATTTTGATAAAGAATTTCTTATAGCTGGGTCTGAGAGTCCACTTAATTCGTTGAGGGGAAAAGGCAGATTTCTTTTTTTTTGAAACTGGTAATATATATAAATCCTATGGAATAGACTTTTTCCTGAAAATGCTCAGAATTCTTTATTCTTGCATCATAATTTCAGTCTTTACAATGATAAATGATGTTTAACATTATTAAATACACTTATATACCTACTATTCAGCTTAAAATTAAGAAACTGTTAGGAGATTTTTTGATAATAAATGTACTGAAATATTATTCTGCAATATTCTTTGTTTTATATATATTTAAAAGTACATTTAAAAAAAAATTAGTGTCCTGAATTTTATTCAGCTGAATATGTATTTAGTATTCTACAGAAGAGCTGAATGCATAATATTCGTTTCATCCCTATTTTAAATGCTCAATGGAAGAAACATGGAAAAGCTAATTTTTTCACAATATTTTCATGTTCTAGGTTTTCAAAAATTTTATTCAAGAAAATGTGACAGTGAAGGATTTACCATGGATTGTCAATCAAGAAAAGCTGACTACTGGTGAAAAGAAAGAGCAGACCCAGGAAACAACAGATGCACTTCTCTCAAAGCTGAGCAAGACAATAGAAAAAACTACTTTTAAGAGGAAATATGTTCCAAAGAACTGTTGTCAGTATTATAAAAAACAAGAGAAGTACAATCTGGTAATGTACTTTGTATTTAAGTGTAAAGTAATTAAGTCTAAGGAAAAATTATTTAAAGTTAATAGTCCAAGAAAATTATTAAGTGTTGACATTGTTGAAGTGAATTATAATCTTTCCTTTAAGCATAGACATCTTTTTTTAAACTTTTAAGTTTTTTAAATGAAGATTTAAAGGGCTTTAGAGAAGAAAGGGCTGCATGCAAATTTTGTGTGTCATCTGTAAACGTTAAATTGTAGGAAGAGAATCAGGGTGGCCACCCGACTGGAAAACCGGGAATAGTCAGGGAATTTTGGGAGAACAGGGAAAAGTCAGGGAAATTTATTCTAAACCTGGAATTTTTTTATTTTGATAATTCTTATTGCAGGCGACAATTCACTGATCTTTTTTTATAAATAGAATGAAACACCGTTGGCAACCAATGAAAGTCAGCCATTTACTGACAGTCAAAACTGAATGTCATTAGTGTTCATGTAAGCACCTCGCCAGGGGGCGAGGTGTTTACATTTAAATTTCCAAGGGCACGAAATTTCGGCTATTAGTCCAGTCAACGAAGGGTTTCAAAAAAACATTAAATCATACAGTTTTGGAAATTGGTACACATGTTCGTTAGGGGCTTCTGATAAACATACTAAAAGTCTCTGGTCCTAGGGTGTAAGCTCACAGCACCATCTTGGATTTCATCCCCCTTTTTTAGTTTTCCCAGAATATCTCAAACTATTGAGTTTTCAAATTACAATTGATTTAACAAATTCAAGAGCGTAAAATTCCCTACAAATACATGCTTATATTTTTCTTCCAGCTTTAATTGTTTTCCAGATAATAGGTCTCAAAGGTTGCCGCCATCTTGGATTTCATCCCCCCTTTTTTAGTTTTTCTGAATAACTCGAAGAGTATTCAATTTTCAAATCTTAATTGATTGAACAAATTAAAAAGCGTGACATTCCTTTCAAAATTTACTTTTATTTTACTGCCAGCTTTAATAGTTTTGCAGATAATGGGTCTCAAAAGTTGTCGCCATATTGGATTTTATCCCCCTTTTTAAGTTTCTCTTGAATATCTCGAAATCTATTCAATTTTTAAATAACATATAGTCAGAAAATTAAAGTGCGCAAAATTCCCTACAAACGCTTGCTTTTATTTTTGTTTCAGCTTTAATAGTTTCCAATATAATGGATTTCAAAATTTGCAACCATCTGGTTTTTCCCCCCCCCCCCCACTTTAGTTTTTCTTAAATATCAATGAAACTATTAAAGCTAGAAAATAAATAAAAGCATGCATTGGTTGGGAATTTTACTATCATTAATTTGTTGCATTTAATGTAATTTGAAAATCAAATAGTTTTTGAGATTAAAAAGGATTTAAAGGAAAAAGATTTAAAAAGGGGATAAAATCCAAGATGACGGCAAATTTTTAAATCCATTATCTCGGAAACTATTAAAGCTAAAACAAAAATAAAAGCCTGTGTTTGTAGGGAATTTTACGCTCTTTAATTTTCTGATTACATGTAATTTGAAAATTGAATAGATTTTGAGATATTCAAGAGAAACTGAAAAAGGGAGATGAAATCAAAGATGGCGACAACTTTTGAGACCCATTGTCTGGTAAACTATTAAAGCTTGAAGAAAATTAAAAGTATAGTTTGTAGGGAATTTTATGCTCTTTAATTTGTTTAATCAATTGTAATTTGAAAACTGAATATTTTTCAAGATATACAGGAAAAACTGAAAAAGGGGGATGAAATCCAAGATGGCACCTTGAACTCATCCTCCAGGAACGGGGACTTTTAGTATGTTCATAATAAGCCCCTCACGAACATGTGTACCAATTTTCAAAGCTATATGAGTTAATGTTTTTCACCCCCATTTTGGACCTTCGTTGACTGTACTATAAAAATAGAATCACATTCCTTTTGGTAGTTAAATTAGATGATACTTCTTCAGATGAAAATCTATAGTATAATCACACTCGGATGTGAAAGAAGAACCGGGATGTGGCTATATGTCCGTGAGATTCAGATAGCTTACGAGATCGTAAATTTCTCTTTATCTGTCTACAAGTTAGCATCCACACTACTGCCTGCTTTTATGATGATTTAATATCAAATAAGAGTTATTCCAGAATTAGTTTGTTTTTCCATTTCTGGAGATTTTTTCATTGAATATGAAGTATTTGAAATTAGTGCTAATATTTTCTTACAGCATTTTTTTTTTGTTTATTTTGTGTATGTTTTTTTTCTCTGAGTGTTGGGAAACACTATGATTACTGATCATTTTGATAAATTATGGGATCTTCAAAGTATGGGACAGCCATTACCCATACATATAAAAGAACAATTTTTTTTGGCATTATGTATGCATGTTCGGGTTTTTTTTTTTTTTTTTTCTCGTTCTTTACGCACGCCCAGATTTTAGACATATGAGATCAAATTTAGCAAAGTGATGGATTAGCACAAGAGGGGAGCTGACGCCACAGTAATTTTTTTTAAAATTCAAATTAGATTTTTATTTATTTAATTTTAAATGGTAAATTCAGGTTTTTTCCCCATTTTCGCGAATTTTATTTTTCTCTTTTTTTTGTCTTTGATGTTTTATTTTATTTATTTCTCTTTATATATTGTCCATTTTGAGCCGTATTGAAGGAAGTTTGTTGGAATAAAAAGTTGCTTTTTTGCTTTTGCAAACTATTCGATTCCATTTGTGTGACAGAATATTATGCTTCTGTGTTTTAATTTATAAACATCAGTAAAAAACCATTTTCTTACATTTTTTTCTCTGCCTTTTTATGTTTTATTTTGCAACGTATATTTTTATTGAGATTTTGATCATCCTAAAGACTTTTTAAGTTTATATTTTTAATCAGCAAAACCTGGAAAATTCGGTACAGTAGAATTGTTTATTGTAAAGATGTATTAGTTATTTTATGGTTTATTGTTTAAAAGTTTTAAATAAATGTTCTTTTTTCAAACATTTTGCCTTTTTATTCAAACCATACTGACTTGAATGAATACTTAGTATGGCCAATGTGCAGGTGATTTTTTTTATGATTGATGGGCTACCTCCAAAAAAAGTCAGGGAAATTTTTTATAAAACCTGGAAATGTCAGGGAAACTGAAACAGCAAAAATGATGGCCACTCTGAGAATGCAATATTAGCATCTGGACATTATATTAACTTTGAAATGAGGAATGCCATTTATCAGAAATTGTGGATGATATTTTGAAGAGGCTTGTAAAGTTCATCGTGAACAGTCAATAACTGGAAAGGTGAAAGTTATCATAATTATAATTTGAAAAGCATGAATGAAAAGAATTTATTACATCCATATATACATTTATGTAACATTATTCTGTCAGGTGAGGTGTAGAGGCATTTTAAGATATAAGATGACAATCACTGGTAATGGCAGAACAGTTGATTTCACTCAATCATTTTTAAATGATGTGTTTCACATAATTTTATGTAATTTAGAGACACTTTATATACAACCAAGCCATGATGAAAGTAGAGAGAAACACAACTCACCAACGACGTTTGAAGCACAAATAGGATGTTGATACACCTGAACTATAAATACGGTGGAAAAGGGCAAGTCCTGAGTCGTCGGAAAGTTATAGTAGAAGTGCTTTCATCTAAGATTGAAGTAGAAGTAATTCATTTATAATTAAAATTGAATTGATGTTAAAAGCATTTATTTTAAAGATAATTAAAAAATCTAAATCGTTATATATACACATGCTAGCTGGTATATGAAATTCAAACCTTTTCCATTGTTTAAACAAATATTTAATTTTGTGTTTCTTTTCCATTGTTGAGCTAAGGAATTTACTTTCTTTTATATTTCATCAATTTTTCTGGGAAATCTGTAAAGAAAATCTTTAAGATAGTATATTATGAAATACATCCAGTATGCTGAAAGATGATTTAATTTTTTTTATCAACATGTTTTAAGCATATTAAACATGCTGCTAGACATAGAATGTGCCACACCATTTTAATGTTGAAATCAAATGCGTTATTTTGCATATAAGAAAATTAAGTTTGCGCCAACAGGGTGCAGTTAAATGGTACATGACACGGACAGCTACTTGACTCTATTAGGGACATTAATGTAGACAATGAACAGAACAGGTGCAAGGCCACTAAAAGAGCATGTGTTAAATGTTTATCATAATTTAAAATGACTTTGTTAAGGGAACCGTGAATATCAAATTATGCATAATGAGAGCTAATGTTTTTGCATATGTGGATATTGCACAGTGCTTTAAATTATTTGAAATTGTTGGATATATACTCTAGGATTTTTTTTTTAATGAGATCACAGCTTAGCAATATTTTATGACTTTTTATGCAAGAAAGTGCAGCAGCAAATTAAAGAGGAACTTTAATAAGTTTTTGACTGTTTATTTAATTTGCTTTTAAGTAATAATTGAGTACCAAAGTGCCAGTAAAAAACTTTTGTTGCTCCTATGTTTTGTTATATTATTTGTTATTATTGATTTCTGTCATTCATTTTTTGGAGTGTACCACTTATTTAATGTGGAACTAATGTAGTTTTATTAATTTCAGAAAAAACCCAAAATAGTACCTGATATAACATTGCCTTCTGTATCAGAATTGCCCAGACCTTCTGAGTTGTTAACACCTGACCAATCTGAAGAATTATTATCAGTATATAAAAACACTGAATTTGCACAACAGGCGAGTGAAATTACATTTTCCTGTTATATATTAATGAACCCAAAAGATTGTTAGTGTATGTATGGACTTGTAAAATAAACAAGAAAACAGCTAATGGTACAAAGCTGTAGTCCATTAAATAAAAAATTACATTATAGTAGTTTTAAACACACTTTTATGAGTGAGAAATTTATTTTATCACCAATATGTATGTCAAAACAAAATCGTAAAAGCATGAGATGCTGATAGACATACTCTAAGTAAATAGGAATTTTAATTTCTTTTGTAATGTATTTTAATTTTAATGAATGCTTAGAAATTTTCTTTCTTGTGATATTCATTGTTTTTTAGTTTGTTTATAGTAGTATTTTTACGATTTTGTTTTGACATTTACATTTTTGATTTAAAGAAAATATTTTCTATGCTTTAGAACACTAAAAAAGCATATTTTCAACAACTGTTTTATTTTTATTATTTTTTGCTTTTTAGTTTTTAATGTATATCATAATTCTTTATTACAGATATTATGCAGTTTTGAAACCATTTCTTCTCAAATTCACTAGAACATTGCTCCACTCATATGGAATCAAAATTTAATTAATCTGAATCGATTCACTGGTAACTAAGCTCTGAAAATGTTAAAATATTGTATTGTGATCTGGAATGCACACCTGTACAAAATTCCACTTTTGCAAACATGAAACAAGTTATGATAACTAAAAAATGTGTAAAAAAGTATTTCACAATCATTATACTTCAAGCTTCACATTTACTTCATTGATAGATAAATAGCAGGGCCAGCTTTAGGAGATGAGGGGCCTCAATAGGAAACAATTGTGGTGAACTTTTTTTTCTTCAGTTTTTAAGAATCTAAAGACTTAAAAACTGATAGATAACTCTAAAGACTTAGAGTTAAGAGAGAGAAAAAAAAAGTGGGAGTAATTCCATTAAGCCAAGGAATGCTCTTGCTACAAAAAACCCAAACCAAACCCTTGACTTTCTCGTATACTAGCGCGTTGGGATTCGTAATACAATGAAGAAAACTGAGTTTTGGACACCTTCCGATTGGTATCGAGATCGATGCATATCTTCAATTTTTGTGACAAGTTCACCAAATTTCATTTGTCTAGTTTGTTGTGTTTTTGATTTGCCGCATTCACCGACAATCAGATTGTCACAATTCCAAAACTAGTTGGGTTTTTTTCGAACTGAAAAAGGGTCTAAAACGTGGAGATTCATCAAAATTCTGAAGTCTATTTTATGACAATCAAAAATTTTCCAATTTGTATATGAGAAAATAAGAAAAAAATTAGCTCTCTTCAATTCTTAAACTCAATTTTACACCCTCTGGTAATTCCACCCATGGCACCTGCTCTACTCTAGTTATGCTACTGAACAGTACTGAGAGTAGATAACCGTACAGAACGTCACCCCGTCCTGTCTAGGCATCCAGGTAATACATGAAAGACTGGCCACCACAACAGCGTAGTCAGGCGCTGAGGTTCCTGCATTATAGCCCTCATTATGAGCAGCTCATGCAACAATCTCCCATTTTACCGGGGTACAACTTGTCTTCGGAGATGGGCCCAAAGAGCCACAACATCATTATTGTACCATTGGGTTGGCGAGAGTCAGCTTATTTATAAGGCAGCCTCTCATCCATGAACTAGCGATACCCCAATGGGGATAGTGGTCAGCTGCGGTGCTGAATTGGGAGCAATTAGTCCAATTGGTTAAAGGCCAGCCCTGAAAAATGGAAGCATAAGAAGTGATTGCAAATGCAAAATAAGACTAGAGACAAAATGTAAAAATAATTTACTTAATTTTTTTGTCCAACCACTTATTGCTGTTTGGAGTAGTCGTACGTGCCCATTAATTTTCCAGCTACACTTGTTCATGAAATTTTATCAACTTAATCCTCAGCTTGCAGAATCAGATTAGAAATGCTTTGTTTTTCCAAAACTTAAAATTTGTGATGTAACAAATAGTGATTTGGCCAAATGCTTACTTTTTAAAAACATTTTACTTTTTATTTTAAATAAAATAATGCTGAAATTTTAAATGAAAAAATATTTTTTTATTATTTGGACATTTAAAAAAATATTAACACCTTGATGCATTTTTTGAAACATTCCAAATTTCTTAATTCCAATAATAAAATATGAGAAACACTCTTCATTTTGAACCTGCTAAACAGAAAAAAGTCATCATTGCAGAACATGGCAATGACAAGCACAAAGAAAATTCAATGGATGAATTAAAGTTATTAGAAGTAAATTCCTATCTTTATAAAATAAAAAAAATCTAATAGCGAGAATAGAATGTCCTTTTTATTGGTGTGAAAAATTTCTAAGATTTGCAAATTCAGCAAGAAAATATCTTTCAGCTCTTGGAATCACAATATATAGCGAGCACTTATTTTGTGAAGCTCGTAATATATATTTATGAAACCGAACGGACCTTCCTAAAAAATGTTGAACAATTATTGTTCTTGCATCATAATTTCAGACCTAACAATGATAAATGATACACAACATTATTAAATACACTTATGTACAATGCAGCTTAAAATTGGGCTAAGGATATTTTTCCTAATAAATGTAATTCTGCAGTATTCTTTATTAAATGCATTTAAAAGCATATTTTTAAAAAAAACTATTACCCTGAATTTATTTGGCCGAATATCTGTTGCCAAATATTCATTATATCCCAACTTAAAATTGCTGGCCTTTATTTTTTATACCAATATCCTTCACTAAAATGCTGAAAAATTTAAGGAGAGAAATGCCAGCCGAGGTGTTGATCTCATCATATGAACACAATTCAAAATTACGTGGTGTGCTCCAAAATAACTGTCAAGTAGCTTCAAAACAGGATGTTAATTTAGGTGAAACAAAGGCGAGTGCTGAAGTTTGGAATCGTTTTTCTCTGCATGTGTATTTGCGCTAATGCATCATGTGGCATTCAATTTACTGTTTTCATTAACATCATTAATTTTGCTTTGTCTTTCATGGTTATTGTTATACTTTCGTTCAAGAAAAATAAGAATTTTCATAATTTAATATTTCACTTTTAACTTAATATTTACCATAACGTAAAATAAATCTGAGATGCTAGCACATGCATGGTTTAAATCCGATTCCAACTCCCCAGTAAAAAATGAACCACCCTGTTTTTCTTGGTATCTGCTGCTTTAGTCCCCTCCTTCTAAAACACTCGTGATGGTGCAGGAAGTAATGACTGCAGGTTTTGACAAATTCCTAAGATTTTCGAACAAAAGAGAAGTGGGGTTTAAAGAACCTCGTGTGTGCTAACTTGTTAAATTCTTTTTACTCAGAAGTAGGGAAGATTTCTTCAAAATGCATTCCATTAAAAACTATGAGTAATTTTTAAAATCAGAAAATTAAAGTAAATAAGACAAGTTAAGGTTTTTATGTTTATCTTTTGATTACTTTATGCATTTCTTGAAAAGAGTTCAGCAGGAAAAATATTTATCTGTGATTTACTAGATTGATAATGTCTATAAAATTTCAATTATTGTGCTTTATAATTCAATTTTTGTTTTGTTTCTCTTTCATATCCCACCAGCTGATATACCTGGCGTTGCCCAGGATGAAAATATTTTCATGTCTGTTATTAATAAAAAAAATAACTACAGTAGAAACCCGTTAATCCGAACTAATTGGGACCGGTGCCTGTTCGGATTACAAAAAATCCGGATTATCCGAAATTCCGATAAAAATAGAAAATAAAAAGATGTGTGGTAAAACAAATATAAGTTATAAGTACTCGGTACTACTATCTCTTGAATTCTTTTATTCAAAAGCAATAGAAAGAGAATATGCCTCCCCCTTTTCATTAGAATAATGGATGTGCTCCTGTATGAAGTGATCTTATCTTACGGCGAACTCAAGAAGAGATTCATTCCGTGAAACTAGTGAGCCGTGATGGTGGAGGCTAAAGAATAGATTTTCTTTCTTCCTCTGCGGGCAATCTCTACCAGTTCAACCCCTAATTTTCCGAGAAATGAATCATCCTCTTCCTGCTAGCTCATTCTCGTGCGAACATGCTTCTCCCTGACACGTCATTCTCTTCTGTAAAATCGAAATCACTTGTTTTGTGTGGATCACCTTTTTTGTTTTAAGTATGTATATTTAAATCTTTTTAGGTAATCTTTTCAATTACATATAATTTTTGAAAATAAATTCAGTTCGGATTAGTGGGGTTCTACTGTATTTACTTAATGGTCTCAAAATTTTCACTAAAACTTTCTTTATATTTTGGTATTTCAGAGTGAAATTTGAAATATTTATAACATAACAAAAGTTACAGTTCAAGAGCTCATAGGTAAAAAAATCATAAGTCCAGTTTTGCTGATTTTGATATTTTTTAGCATATTTGCATTATCACAACCATATTTTCAGATGGGTAAAGTGTCGTAGCCTGTAGATAGAAAACAAAAAATAAAGTATGGCATAGAACTCTAGAACTTCTTTTGTCTCTCCTGTAAAATGTTCAAACTGTTGCTTATGGTTGTTTACCTCTGATGTACAGGGTTGTCTTAAATCACATCAACTGTTGACAGATATGTGATGTAAACATCATGTACGAGAAAGTAAAAATATATTTAATGCAATAAAACTTCGATGAACCATCACTCGTTTAACCGTCAGTTTCTGTTATCTATCATCGTCTAAAACGCCTCAAAGGCACAGAAGAAGATAGCAGGGTATTTTAAAGTAACGTAGGTTTATAGCATTACAATACATTTCTTTATCAATCACGTTTTATAAAATTAAATATAATTTGTATATATTATTCAATTTATTAAAGTATTTTATTTTCATCCCAAGCAAGCAGTGAAATCAGGTTACTGTACATACGTATTAAAAGATTTCTTTTGTCCGGACAATGAGAGTTAATCGAAGTTTCACTGCAATAGCACTTGATGGGATGCCAATATGCATGTAAATAAGTGTATTTTTTAAAAAGGATATGTGATATTTTTCATGTAAAAAATGCTTTTATATAAAGTATTGTAATACACAAACCATCTTATTGTCTGCAGCTTTATTTTTAATTAAAATGAGAATACGTCTCGCCAACCAAATTTAGAAATCTTGTAGCTTCACAGAAAGCCACACACTATACAAAACGATTTTTTAAAAATGCCAAAAGCTGATTTATTTCAAAAGTTATTGATAATTTTTAAAGAACGATATAAAATTTAATTAAACACTGACGGTGGTAGCTTGGATGCAAATAAATGAAATGATTTAAAATATCTATAATATTTTTATTCATTACAAAATTGTTATAAATATAAAATAGTCTTATCTATGTATGAAAGCATAATTTTTAATTAATAAAAATAAACCATTTCATTAATTGTCTCGAGAGCCACTATAAAACTTTTACTTATGCTTCATGTTATTTGTGAGCTAAATTTGTAGAAAATATGTTCGGCAGTTTGGATTTCTATAGTGTGCAAATTATTTATGAATTTTCATATTTTTGTATATAAAATTGTTATATATTCAGACATGACACATTTCCGCTTTTTCGGCATCAAATTTAATCATTCTTGGGATTGATGCAAATCTGCATTAAAATTTTTGTTAATGTGTTGGGGGGGGGGGCGGTTTGCTCACGCAAACAAAAACTGTGTGCCATGTGGAAATTTTGCGTATGGCTCTAAAGCGAAAGAGTTTCGAATTCATAAGATATTGTGTAATCCTGCCGAAAGCCGCTCGGCGTCCGAGTTATGTATCGATGTTTTGTCGCGCTTTGGGGTCAAAGTTTAGCATTGGTCGGATTGCCTGAAGATTGTATTCTTTTCTTTCATCCAATCGTCTTTCGTTCCATCCAATCAGAATTCATTCCGAATTCTGATTGAATGAAAGAAAATCTTCCACGAATTTCTTCCGATCCGAATTTCGTGAAAAAAAGATTGTTAACTCTCCGTGAAGAAAGCCATTTTATATTCGCGTTCTTTATAAGATTCGTTTCTTCATTTTTGTTAGTTATTTCATTTCATTTTTTTTAGTTTTCATTCCTTAACGTTTGTCTATAAACACAGATATGGCACATTTGTGCGGAAACGCGGATTTCAGTGTTTTCGGCATCGAATTTTGTCTTTCTTAGGATCGATGTAAATTTGCATTAAAAGTGTTGGTAATGCATTGGGGAAGCGGGGGATACGCTCACAAAAGACGTGAATAGCACACAAACAAAAACTGCGCCGTGTGCACATTCAAAATAATGTCAGATTTGATAGATAAAAGATCAGGAAGAATGCATATTGAAACATATTCTTCAATTTTGAGTGTTAAATACAAAATGATGAGCAAAAAGCAGACTGCTTTTGAATATTTTAGAAAAAAGATTTTTTTGCTTGATACTATTAAAATTAACGTGCAAAAATTTAAGGCTATCAGGCAAATGGTACTAAGAGGAACTTGATAGCACGAAAATAGCTACAAGGGGGAAAAAAAAAACAGTCAAAGAAAGACAGCAAAATTTAGAAAATGGAGGAAAATAGCAGACTGGAGCATAAAAGAAAACTTGAACTGTTAGTTCAAAAAATGAGAAACAAAAGTCTTAATAATTATGTATAATCAAAAAGAGTTTTTGCATGGCCATATTTTTTCGTGAGATAATTTTTACCAGTTTTATTTTAACAAAACTTTATATGTAACTCATTTTTCATAACATAGTTTTTTTTTAAATAATAATTCTACAATATTTTTAATATCTCAAGCACTTTTTGTATAAATTTATTCATTTATTGTTCAATTAATCATATTTATTTTACTTCTCGGTGTTTATGTTTGATACGATTCTGCGTTTATGAAGTTCAGCTTTTTTTGTTCCAAGCCTGTGTCATGTCTGTATATTATATAACATATCTATTTGTTAGTAAAATCAAAAGGTGTATATTTATCTAAATTTCTATTCTTGTATAATTTCAGCAAATAGCAAAGCAGGCAGAGAAGTTGTCGGTGATACAGAAACGAGTGGAATTTGCAAATAATGTTGCTAAGCAACATAAAGCTCATTCAGAGATATTGTATGATACTGGATACATTAGTGAATAAAATAAATTTGTTTGCTTTAAATGTATTTATTGGCTGACTTCATAACATTGTGCTAAATTTCATATTTTTCATCTATTGCAAAAATATTTGCTTGTGTTTGTATATATTATGAACTAGCTGCTTTTGGCAACCGGCTTGTTCGCTGGAAATATAATTTCAGTTGAATCCCTTATGTATAATTTGATGTTCATGGTTCCCTTAACAAAATATTTTAAACTTCAAATTCTGATAGACATTTAACCCAGTTTCTTTTAGTAGCTTTGCACATGTTCTGTTTATTGTCTACATGATAGTCCCAAATGGAGGCGAGAAACTGTCTATGTCATGTAAAATCTAATTGTAAGTTGTCCGCACCAACTTCACTTTCTTATTCCTCAAACAAAATTAGCATTTCATTTCAACATTAAAATGGTGATGCACATGTGCTGCCAAAAAAAATTAAAACATAGCTACCATATTCATTCAGCTTAATGGATACATTTCCTAGTATAGTTACTATCTTAACAGACTTGGTTAACAGGTTTGCAGGAAAACTGGTGAAATAAAAAAAGGAAAGAAAAATTCATTAGGATAATGCTTTTTCTTTCAAGAATGGAAGAGAAACACACAGATAAATATTTCTTAAAACAATGAAAACTGTTTGAATTTCATTATAACAATGAAATGTATTGTTGCAAATTATGCTTAAAAATATATTTAAAAAATTCATTAAAATTAGAAAAAAAATTATACAGCAATTTAATTTACATAATTGAAAAGGGATTTTTTGCACTTTCAGATGTCGTAAAAATATTCATGCTGTAATATTTTCGGAAGTTATTAAGGAAAAACCCCAAAATTTCTGTTAATATTTAATTAATTAAATTTTTAAAAAAATGCTTTAAGGTGCATATTCACACCCTCCAAAGTATGTTTGTGCCAAATTTTTTAGCTCTAGGTCCAGTGGTCAGCTCTATAGAGTGCCATCACACACATTCTCCTTTATTATTTAGTAGAGATATGAGTTTTTTTATATAATAATGCATTGCTTTTTTAGAAGTGTTTTTATCTACACTCATGTCCATAAATTAAGGATAATTCAGAATCACACAGAAATTGAACTCTAAAATAAAAATTTCACCTGTAGAATTATCACACACATCTTGAAGAAGAATATGCAAATTACAGGAAACCACCAGATGGCGCGGATAGTACGTCACAGTGACGAGAGTGTAAGAGAGGGGTATATAAGGAATGGTGGCAAAGAGGTAAAATTGTTCACAAGCACTTTAAAAGCCTTTCAGTGCAATAACCGCATAGTTATGGCACAAAGGAAGCATTTGGATGATTTTTTACGTGGTAGAATTATCGGACGACTGGAATGTGGACGTACCCAGCTGGAAGTATCCGAGGAACTTGGAATCGCCCAGAGTGTCATCTCCAGGCTTTGGCAACGATTCCAAGATGATGGTAATGTGAGTAGATGTTACAGCACAGGTCGCCTCCGAGTTACAACGCCGAATGAGGACCGGTATTTGGCAGTTACTGCCAAAAGAAACAGACGGAGCACAGCATCAGACCTGTCTTGTCAGATCTCTTCAGCTACCGGTTTGACAGTTTCAAGGCAGACCGTGTACAGACGCTTAGGGCACATTGGTCTATATGCTCGTAGGCCTGTCAGATGTGTTCCACTTACCGCAACTCACTGTCGCCTGCGATTAGCCTGGAGTAGAGAGCATGCATTGTGAACAGCGCAAAAGTGGTCTTGTGTGATGTTTTCCGACGAGTCCAGGTTTAGTTTGCAGTCTGATTCTCGCCGGACTTTCATATGGATAGCGCCAGGTACCCGTTACCACCAAGAGAACACCACTGAACGACACCGTTACGGTGGTGCAGGATGGCTCGTTTGGGGAGGAATTATTCTTGGTTCCAGAACTGACCTGCATGTTCAGAGTGTAACGATGACAGGCCACATCTATCGGGATGTCATTCTGGAACAACATGTACATTTGTTTCAGGGCGCCATGGGTGCTGAATTTCTGTTTATGGATGACAACGCCCGTCCTCACCGTGCAAACATTGTAGACGAATGCCTTCAATCGGAGGATATCACCCGTATGGATTGGCCAGCATACTCGCCGGACTTGAATCCAATAGAGCATGTGTGGGATATGCTTGGCCGACGAATTGCAGCCCGTCAACCCCCTCCCACCTGTCTACCGGAACTTCGGAGGGCATTGCTTGATGAGTGGTGTAATATTCCCCAAGATCAGATTAATAATTTGATACTCAGCATACCTAGGTGTTGTAAGGCCTGTATTGCATCGTCCGGGAGACATACTCCGTATTAACCATCATACTAACCATGTTATACTGTTTTTTGTAAATAGGTTCTTTTTTGAAATTTGCTCCAGGGAATAAAAATCGCAATTTTTATTAATTATGTCAAACATATAGCATCTGTTTTGCTCTTTACCTTTTGTTTAATAAATAGACTTTACAAATAGGTCAAATTTGTTTTGCTTCTGTCTCTTTCTTTGCCTGAACTTCATTATCCTTAATTTATGGACATGAGTGTATAAAGTGCCGATTTCTCAGTTGATGAAAAAATTTGGAAATTCAGATATAATACAAATGGTCATTATGCTGTAATGTCAGAAAAATTATGTAAGCACATAGATAATTGCACTTCATCATTATTATGGTTATTCTTAACAAATGAGATCATAATGATCACATTTGTGGTCAAGACCACCATAGAAATTCCAGGTTGTAGAAAAATGAGACTGATCAATGGGTTTTAAGATGTTTAATATACTATCTATTTACAGTTAACTACAATCTTATTGCGACATTTTACATGTCTGCTGTAATGTAAAATGCTTAGCGTCGTCTCATGATTCACACTAGTTTTTCTGGTTTCTTCCTTCGTGCATGCTCCCTTAAAGAGGAGTTGGCGTGTACGTGATCGGGAGAGAGAGCTCTTACCAAGATGCAACTAACAGCTTTTCTTTGGTTGAAAATTTTATCTGTCATGTTTTGACGTAGACTTGCATCTCTCCATAGTGGTGTGTCGGGAAAGGAAAAAATGATGATGCTTTTTTTGGTATTTTTAAACGCTTATAGCTTTGCAATCAAATAACAAAGACAGTTGGTTTTAGTTTCGTTTAACAGAGAAAGGTTGACATTGAAGATTGAAAAAAGAATTTTGGAATTACGATTTAGTCACAGTCGAGCTTCAAAGTTGGTGAAAATCAATAAAAAATTTTATGACGTCACAGCGACCGACGCGCGCATGCAGACTTGTTGGCATTAGAATTAAATTCTTCTGAACTTCAAGATAAACAGGCTGATGGCATAATGGCCGCTCTGCTAAGCCTAAACCGTCATTGACGTTCAAAGGCCATCAACTGGTTATTGGCCTAGATAGCTTTCTTCTAACAGTGGTTTATAGTGAATATGTGCTTTGTTCTAAGTTTGGAGTTTTGTTGCTGTGACAAGAGTGAACTTTGTTTCTGACTGCTGTGTCTTCCTGGAGATTGCCGAGACGGGGGGCCGATTATGGAGTTTCTGAATATAATCCTACTGACGGCTAAGAACTGGGAGCAGTGGAAGGTGGAGATAGGAGTTCTACTACTTCATTATGGACACTGGCAGTTTATTGAAGAGTCCAAGACGGAATCAGCAGAAACATCGGAGAGAGATTCCAAGACAAAGGCCTCCGAAATGCCAGGAAACAAGTCCTAAGCTGGAGGGAGGAATAAAATCTTAAGAAAGGATTGTTCTCTTACACCCTTGTATATCAAGCCTTGAGTCCCGAATTCAACAGACGGAGCTGAAGCCTGGCGTATTCCTAAGAACAATTTTGAGCTGACCACAAGAGCGAGGGTGATTCAACTCTTAGACAAATTCTTTAATACGAGATTCGAAACCGGAGAGGATTTAGGATTGTTTCTTTGTCGAGTCAAGCGAACTGCCGAACGTGTACGGGAGATGGGTCATCAACTACAGCCACTCGATCAAGGGTATCGGATGATTCGAAGCTTACCAGTATATAGTGCATGCTATTTATAGATGGACAGATGCCAAGTTTCAACCTGACAAAATTAAAAGTGAACTTTTCTTAGCAGAAAATCATTTACGATTAACTAGAAATACTGTAAGTAACATTGCTTTTTCTAATGAGATGCATAGGAAGGAAGCAGGTAATTGTTATAATAAATATACAAAAAAAGAGGAAAATTCACGAGAGTGAGAGTAGCTACATTTTTACGTGAGTAGAGACATGCATTAAGGAAGAGATAAGCAAACACTTATTAATGAATGATTTATTTATCACCAAAAAAATATGGTCTTTCTTACCGCCATGTATGAATTTTTTCAATTACAAATACTTATTTTTAACATTATAAAATCAATGTTTTTACTCACTTTCTTAAAATATATACAATTAATAAATAATGTTTTAAAATATTAATAATTTTTATAAAATACATATAATAAACCTAAAATATATAAATCAAATTTGGATTATAAAAGAAAAAGGCACAAAAGAGTCCTGCATAAATGTCAGTTTTATGAATAATCGCAAATTAACTATTCAGTAACCTCTAAACTGCCATGAATTAGTTAATTCAAATAGTTCTTTTTATACAAGCTTATTTTTTCGTGTCATGTTTTCAAATATAGATTTAATAGTTTGGCAGCGATCACTGTTTTGTTTTAGTGCATTTAATTTTTAAAAATTTTGGCTGCAATTCATTATTTAGTTCTTCTAAAACTCATTTTTCATCCTTCTTTGAGCTATTTTTAGCCATTCCCATCTCCATTGATTTTTAACACCTTTCTCCAAATGTTTAATATTCTCGGCGCTTTCACGGGTGATAATATCAGTTCTTATCGTAGACATAATTAAAAATATTAATGACACAAATCACAATTTTATAACTCTTTCGCGTAGACAGACATAAAACACTCCATTCATCTGTTGTTCATTCCATTCCATTCGTTCCCCCACCCATTCAAGTCGAAAAATCATGTGCGTCATTTCAACTGTAGCTTCAAAGTGCGACACATTCACCGGGGAACTGGATGTTTCAAAGTGCGCTTTCCTTTTCTCTAAAGCTGCTTTTCGATTTCCTCTTTCTTCCCCCACTCCGAGGATTTCAGATATGCTAATCGCTACCCTCTAAGCAGGGTTCCGATCCAGTCAAGCCTTTGATGTACCGACTATCCACATGAAGGGTCTAAAAAAAATTGGGGCACGAACTTTCAGATTTCCGCTTGTTTGGAAATCTGACTTCTACTAGCCCCTATTCTAATTTTTATAGATTTTCGACCTTGGCGATTGTTTTTCTTTCCCGTGTTCCAAAATTTCCATTTTGGATTTGAGATGAATGGCCCGCTTTAGCGCATACGAACTTCGCGTTCCGGTATGCTATGCCGAACACTGGGAAACGAAATGCAAGGTGCGTAGTGAGCAATTGCTGCAAAAATTAAGCATTTTTTAAGGACTTTTTAAGCACCTCAGCCAAAAAAATTAAGCACCTTTGTACATGCATGCATACGTCGACCCTCGTATTTTCTAAGCATATGATTTCTGTTTTATAATAATGCATAGTTTTTATTCAAATTTTTTAAATATATATTTTTTAAATTTTAAATATTTATTTTTTTAATTATAATATTTATTTCGTACTTGCACAACGTCTTCTATTGCAAAATAAAGGTTGTATTTTTGATTTTCAAAAAAAAAAAAAAAATTATAACGCAAATTGTCAATATTAAAAATTAAATCAACTTTTATAAGATTAACAATAAAAATATGTTACCTTTTTCAACATTTCTTAAAATTAAGAAATTACCAGTTAATTTGCCCCTTCGGGATAATCATTCCAGTATTTCAATATACGGCGGTGCCCATTGTTGAAGTAAGAAGGAGCTTAAAAAGGGAAATTAATAGTCCAGTCAATGAAGGGTTTGAAAAAAAAACATTAAATCGTATAGTTTTGGAAATTGGTACACATGTTTATGATGGCCTCCTGATGAACGTACAAAAGACCCTGTCCCTGAGTGATTTATCAAATTAAAGAGCGTAAAAGTCCCTACAAAAATATGCTTTTATTTTTCTTCTAGCTTTAAGGATTTCCGAGGTAATGGGTCTCAAAGTTTGCCGCCATCTTGGATTTCATATCCGTTTTCTAAGTATTTTTTAATATCTCGAAAACTATTCGATTTGCAAATTTGATGTAATCAGCAAATTGATGAGCGTAAAATTTCCTACAAATACATGCCTTCATGTTTCTTCTATCTTTAATAGTTTCCGAAGTAATGGGTCTCAAAGTTTGCTACCATCTTTGGATTTCATCCCCCTTTTTAAGTTTTTCTTAAATATCTCAGAAACTATTAAAACTAAAAGAATGTATTTGTAGGGAATTTTACCATCATTAATTTGTCGTATTACATGTAATTGAAAATTGAATAGTTTTTCAGAAATTCAAAACAGGCGAAAAAAGGGGGATGAAATTGAAGATGGTGGCAAACTTTGAGATCCATTATCTCAAAGACTATTATAGGTAGAAGAATAATAAATGCATGCATTCGTAGGGAATTTCACGCTCTTTAATTTGTTAAATCAGTTGCAATTTGAAAACTGAATAGTTTTCGAGATATTAAAGAAAAACTTTTAAAAGGGGGGGATGAAATCCAAGATGGCGGCGCGAGCCGTACACCCAGGACCGGGACTTTTAGTTTGTTCAACAGAAGCCTCTCGTGAACATGTGTACCAATTTTCAAAACTATGCGATTTAATGGGGTTTTTTTTCACAACTCTTCGTTGACTGGAATATCAACTAAGATTTTGTTACAAATCCATCCACTTTGAGACAAGTTATTTCAAAAACTATTAAAGCTAGAAGAAAAATAAAAGCATGAATATGCAGGGAATTGTATGCTCTTTAATTTTTGAAGCAAATATGCTTTGAAAATTGAATAGTTTTCGAGATATTCAAGAAAAATTAAAGAACGGGAATAAATCCAAGATGGCAGCAAACTTTGAGACCCATCACCTCAGAAACTATAAAAGCTAGAAGAAAAATAAAAGCATGTATTCATAAGAAATTTCAAGTTCTTTAATTTTTTTAAAATCAATTGTAATTTGAAAACTGAAGAGTTATCGAGATACTCAAGAAAAACTGAAAAGGGGGGATCAAAATCCAATTCGGTGGCGCAAGCTCCCCCCCCCCAGGACAGGGGACTGTTAGTATGTTCATTAGGAGTCCGTCACGAACATGTGTACCAATTTTCAAAACTATATGATTTAATGTTTTTATCATCCCCATTTTGGGCCTCCGTTGACTGAACTATAAGCATTATGGCAACATGTGTTGACACACCTGGATCTACCTCATCCCGGATTCCTTCCCCGAATTCTTCCCTTTCGTCGGTTTTCTTTCTAGATACATCCGGTAAACAAAGCTTTATGACTATGCTTTCGATATCGTATTCAACGTCTGGGGAAACAAAACAAAAAAAGAAGAATGTTTTCTTTGCACTTCTCAAGAAAATTAAGCACTTTTTAAGGACCTTTTTTTTCAAAATTAAGCACTTTTAAGGTGCTTAAAAATGATTTTCAAATTTAAGCACTTTTCATGACGCTACGCACCCTGGAAATGGCGTCATGAATATTATGTAGAAAAAAATATCGTCTAAAACGTGACAGAAAAGCAGGTGTGGAGAAATTTCTTAGAAATAACAAAATAACCCTCTAATCCAAGGCCAATAGCTTGAAATCTTGCCTCCAATCCACATGATCAATCACAATGAGACATAAGCCCTGTGTTGGAACGTCATTTTCTTCCAGTTCACTCCCTTCCCTGTCACTCACTTTCCAACAGGGAGGGCCGGAAGAATTTGGTTTCTCATCATCGGAAGAGAATAACAATAATAAAAAAAAGCGGAATATGAAAATTTTAAAGAAAAAAAAGCGAAGTCAAAAAGAAATATACAAAAAAGCGGAAAATCGCGGATCCGCGGAGGATTTTCACCCCTGTATAAGCAAGATTAAAAATTCTAAAGTGAAAAGGTCTAGTACTAAGATCTCAAATGTGAAAAATAAACAAATTGGTCCTTGTTATTTTTGTAAGTGTTACTATCATTTAATAGCTAATTGTATACATAAAGCTGCTCTTTCCAATTCTAAAACTAGTGAATCCACCAATACTGAATATAAAGTAATAAGTGCTTTTTCCGAACTTGAGAGTAATTTAATAAAAATATCCCGAGATAGTCATGAGGCAAATTCATCTGATTTTGGTAAAAATACAAGCTGGGTCTTTGACACAGCTGCTACTGCACATTTTTGCAATAATAAAAGTTTATATTATAGTTTTGAACCAGTTAGCAATATGCAGATGTCACTTGCTGTTGGGGGAAAAGAAAGCCCAGTTGAGGGTAAAGGCATAATTAATTTTTTAGTAAAGGATAATGATGGTAAATTTAGTGCTATCGTTTTAAAAGATGTTTTATATAATCCTAATTTACGTAGAAACCATCTATCGGGAGGTAAACTTGAAAGATTAGGTATTAACTTCGTTGGAAGTAAGCGTAAAATTCAAGTATATGATAAAAATTGGAATGAGCTGTTTTATGCGTTAAGAAAAAAGAAAAATGAGATCTGTCTTTTCTAAATCCTTCTTAGTATGCAACTAAGAGTCAAGGCAAAAATGACTCGGTTAAACTTATCGGTGAATCGGGTAGAAAAGGTTAATACTAGTGAATTGTGGCATGAAAGATTTTGTCACATTAACAATGATTATATCTTGAATTTTTATTAAGAATAATAGTGTTAGAGGACTTCCAGAGTTGTTTGGGTTAACTGAAGATTGTATTTCATGTAAACTTGCTAAATCGAGGAGAGTGTCTTTTAAATCAATAGGACAAATAAGATCAAACCATCCTCTTGAATTGTTACATTTGGATTTATATGCCCCACTTCCAGTTTTATCTCAGGGTGGTAATAAGATACTTTTTTACGATAGTAGAAGATTTTTCTTGTAAGGTTACTGTCTTTCCCATCAGGAATAAATCTGACGCTTTTCAGACATTTATAAGATATGAGAAAAGGGCTGAAAGGTTCTTAAATAAAAGGATAATTTCTGTTAGGACTGATGGAGGACTCTAGTTTTGTAACCAGGAGTTTGAGAAATTTCTTGATAAGTTGGGGATTCGTCACGAAAAGACTAGTCCATATAGTCCTGAAATGAATAGTGTGGCCGAAAGGTTTAATCTAACAGCTTTAGATGGTATTCAAGTTTTATTGAAGTCCAGTGGAATATCTCAAAAGTTTTGGGCTTAAGCTCTGTTGTGCTTCACTTATGCATGGAACCGAGTTTGCCATAAGAATAACAAAACGCCATTTGTGTGAGTTGTATTGTGGTTGGAAATCTCAGTCTCTCATTTGGAAAAATTTGTTTGTGTAGCTTATGTTGGAGTCCCTAAATAGACCAGGAAGAAGCTCGACATGCGAGCTAAACTGGGAATAATGTGCAGGTATGCACGAAGAACTAAAGGGTACCAAACTTTATTAGAAGACCAGAGAGTTATAGAAACTATTAATGTCAGGTTTAAGGAGACTAAAAGGGGAGGGGGTTGATTTAGTGCAAGATTCTAAAGGTCCAAGTTCACTTTTCCATAGGATGGCGATATTTTTTCAATGGCAGATGAGGATTTAATTAATCGATCAGAATCTCCGAGGACAGTTGAAAATACACCTAAGCCTATAGCTGAGATAGGAGAAACAACCAATATGGACTTGGAGCCTAGTTTACGACAAATGCGAGTTTAACTCCATGCAAGTCTATTGATTGGGTGCGTAAGGCTATTCCTCGTTATGGTATTGAGGGAACTAATGTTAGGCTGAGATCATTTAACGAAGTAAAGGATTATTGTGAAAGAAATAAAATTCCAATGTCATAAAAACTTATTTAAATTTAGCAGAAAAAATACTGAGTCAGGCAAAGTTTCAGACCTGTTAAATTTAAAAGAAGCTAACTTATTAGAAGTAAAAATTCCGTTAACTTATCGAGAAGCTATTAGAACACCCGAGGCATCTAAATGGGAGGATGCAATGAACTGAGAATGAAAGGTTATGTATGAGCGCAATGTTTGGGAGCTTGTAAAAACTCCAAGAGATGCAAAAATATTAGGTAATAGATGGGTGTATACATTGAAAACAAATTAGAGAAATGAAATAGTTGCTTATAAGGCTCGTTTGGTTGCACAGGGATTTTATCAAATTAAAGGAGATAGTTATGGCGAGGTTTTTAGTCCTGATGTAAATTTCTCCATTATCATATTCTTTTTTACTATATTTGTATGCTTGTTTAAATGTTGAAATTTATATTAATAATGCCTATATTTATGCAAGTTTAGATGAAGTAATTTACATGTCCCAGCCCGAAGGTTTTGTTGTTGAAGCAGATAAAGTTTGTAATTCATATTCCAAATTTAAATTTCCAATAAGCTTGTTGCCTATTCCTGAAGGACGAGTATTGTCCGAATTAAGATTCACCTTGTACTAAGCTAGAAACTGAAGAAATGTCTCATCTTCCTTATAGAAATTTGCGAGGATGTTTGGCTTACATTATATTTGGCCTAGTTCTTCCAACAATGAATGTAGTGAACCTATTATCGTAATTCCAGTCTAATCCTGGTATTGAGCATTGTCAAAGTTTACTAAAATTGTTAGGTTATTTACAAAATACAAGAAATTATACATTAGATCTGTCTAAAGTTAATAATTTGAATCTTAAATGTTATTCAGATTTTGCAGCTAATAGGGACGATAGAGTTTCCATTGGTGAGTAGCCTCAACCAAGCAATAAAAAAATTCTCATAGTGCTTTGTGCGCTTATGGGAGATTAAGCAGCAGCAGGCAGACAGATCTTTCCCCCCACCCTCCTCCCAGTGTCACCAGGCATGAAACGCCACACGGTCTGTTACCTTTGTCAGGCGAAGAACTTTTTTCATCAGGAACGGATCCTTGATCCTACAAATTAGGTGCAACTCAACATCGTTTGGCCTAATGATTCCAATTATCAGTCTCGAAGATGGAGGCCCTTCAATGAGGCCGTGCGTTTTGTAAAACCCCTCATCGCTGTGTGTGTGCTAAAAGAAGAGGGGTTGTATACAAATTGATATTTTTTAAACTTACATCTTTCAATATTTATATTTGAATTTTATAGTGGTTAGAAATTTGCGAAATACTCATGAACATTTGTAACGAATTAAAAGATAAATTGTAGAATTATTAAAATATTTTAAGAAATTAGATAAAAAAGTCGTTTGGCCATAAAAGAAATATATTTAAAAATATCGTTTGGCCATAAAATTGTAACTTGTTAACAATCATGTGAATAATATAATTAAAGCAATAAAATTTTTGTTATTTTTAGTGCCTAATTAGCTGGAATTTAAGTTATGCACGTAATTGATGTGTTCATGGGTATTCAGCAAAATCCAACCATTATACAATGCAATACAATTATTCAAAAATACAAGTTTAAAAAATATAAATTTGTGTACAACCCCTCATCTTTTAGCTTCTCTTCGATAAGAGCCAAAATTCTGCTCGTTGCAATGCCGATATCTTTCTGAATACTCTAATGATATTGAACTGATTTTTTTTTAAATATTTGCCCTATATATCTGGCTTTAAAGCTGAGAAAGAAAAATTACGCTGTTTCGTGCATGCACAGTAAAACATTTACTAAAACTGCTCATATTTCCTGTAATATTCAAAAAATTTTACAAAATGCTTCTCTAACATATTGTCAGTAAGTTTCGTATAATATAACAGAAAACTGCATGTTATAAGCAAAAAAATGGCGGGAAAATTTGGGATTTTTTAAGATAACTTTTATATCTTCCCAAATATTTGTGCCGAGTTTACAGAAGTTCATGTAAATATTATGCACATTAAACAAAACCATTCCTGGAAGTTTCATCTTATCAGTATTCTGTGAAGTGGGGTGGATCAAAAAAGTTTTTGTCTTCATCAGTTTGTAGAAGGTCTCCTAATTGCCCTCAGGACTGAATCTTAAATGTAAAATGCGAGTTAAAGTCCACTCTTCACATGGCCGAAGTTTAAGGGCAGTCAGTTGATCCTTTCCGAGGAAATTCTAAAAAATGTGAAAATCTGAAAGTGTCCGGATACTTTTGGCCATATAGTGTATTCATCCTATGAACAATGTGTAGGACTATTTTCGTAGGAAATTTAATGTAGTTTAATTTTATACTTAAATTTTTCTTCGCTAGGATCCATAATTTTTCCGAGATATTTAAGAAAAACTGAGAAATCCCCCCTGCGCACCCTCCACCAGCGGGCACCTTCCCCAACAACTGTGCTGAATTTTAAAACTACATTTTTAAAATTTACAATTCGTACACTAGACTACGAGTACAAGGAAACTTGTGAAGGGAGGAAGGGAACATAATTGTTCCTCAAATGGGTTTGTCACCCCCCCCCCCCGCTCCGACTCATACAATACTACCCTTGTATAATTACGTGGGTATGAGGTTTTTATGAGGGTTGTTCATTGAGCACTTTTAATCAATTTTACCATTACAATAAGGAATAATAGAAATATTAAAAACCCCTGATCTTCTAAACTATTGTTGCTACAAAAAAAAAATGCAGGACTTTTTTTGTAGGTAATTTCATTTAGTTTAATTTTGTAATTCAGTGTTTTTCGATAGAATCCATAGTTTTCGAGGTATTTAAGAAAAACTGAAAACGGCCCCGGGTGGGCCCCCCCCCCCACCGTCGGAGACTTTTAGTATTCATTTAGGACACTACCCCCAACAACTGTGCCAAATTTCAAAACTACACCATTTTTTTCTCTATTTGTCGATTTTTTGCCTTCGTTGACTGGGCTATAGAATCAAATGATACATTTAAGTAGGAAATTAAGGTTCAAATATTTTTGAAAATAGATTTACATCTAAAAAAATTCGTTAAAAACAATTAAACTTTACTTAAATATGCCAAAACTTGCACCATTGCTATAAAAATGCTTTTTTCTTATTAGATTGGCCAAATTTGTTGCTTACGTTTCCATTAAAAATATCTTAGTGTAAATTCCTTTTGACTAAGATTTTCATTAAAAAAAAAACGTTTCATATTCCTGTCGAACTTCTGCTTTTGAATATCAATTCTAGCAATCGGCCGCGGTGGCCTAGTGGTAAAGTGTCGACTTCCTAGCCGGAGGGTTCCATGTTCGAAACCAGATTCCACTGAAGATCCGTTGTGTATTGGGCCTGTTGCATGTTTAATTACGCTCACAGGGCCAAACGTCCTCCCACCGGTGTGGTGCAAAAATACCCACACTGGCCCGGCCTACCCAAGAAGGGTGCAAGGCCGGGAGAGAGCCGCCCCACCAGCATGTGGAAAACGGGATTTATTGGTACAATAAAATGATACAGGCATTGCCCGAACAGGGGCAGTACTTTTAAATACAAGAGAGCTGGGAGTATAAACATGGTTCGACCCACCTCGGTGGGGAGAGAATAGCTTGATTTACATGTGCTCAACTGCCAAGTGTGGCGAATGATACTCACAAAATGAAGGCCCTTTCTTTTCTTTTAAAATATAAAATCATCCCTAAGGTAATAAATTTAAGAACTGCTCGGGCAAGCAAGGAACAGTAAAAATATATAAGTATTGAAAAAGAAACAAACAAACACAGAAAACGCAGTATAAATCAGATATATACATAAGTCAAAGTTTGAAACCCCACAATATAAAAACAAAACACACACAAATAAAAATTGTACAAAACATAGAATTAAAAATAATAATTACTTCCGAGATAGAAAGGAAGAAATTCCGTTAGTCAACGGCAATCCGCGTACCCGAGAATATCAAATCATCAATTACAGAATGTTTTTTTGAGTAAAAACTGCGAGTTAAAAATTACTTTATGTCCTACACAGGATGAAAACGGCCATTGGGGGTGGAAAAGGATTAAAATTTAGTAGTCTAAAAATAAAACCAAAGTCAAAAAGTAGAATGCATAGCCTCATCCCCCCCAAAGAAAATCCAAACAACCGTTAGGGCATTGACTACGTGGTAACAAGTTTCCAGAACTGCGGAGAGATTCGTGAATTGGAACACTCATCTATTTTCGGGGTTCATTGACCAATAGCTGCCTGTCGAGAGAATCTCACATCAAGGAACCGACTGGGTACAACAAGTTTAAAAAACGAATAAACAAGTGGAGAGCGGAAACCTCTATAAACCTATTGAACTGAGTCATCCAGTGTAAAATAAATAAAAAGTATTTCTTAAAAAGCTCAAAGCATGAAAATAATAAAAATAAAAAAAAAGACTCAACAGGCGGGAAGTCAGGAGGACAGAAAGCTGAACTGTAGAAAGTGTGAAATAAAAACCAATCCTGAGAGAAGATGTCAAGTGAAAAGTCCCTGACAAACTGGTAAAAGATAAAAAAGAGTAAGAACAGTCCTTCAATATGATAAGATAAAAGTAACACGGACCCCTCAAGACATTATTGGAATCGGTTATGGTCTCTCTCCTGGGTCAGTGTATCACAAATGTTCCTGCTGATCCTGAAAGTGCCTTCCATTTTGGTGACAGCCTATCTATTTGTTAAGAGATTGTTAAACCACACATTTTTGTGTTCATCTGCTGGCGATTAGATGGAACTCTTTGGTGAGGGAGCAGGAGAAGATAAAATGATCTGCATCGCCCACCATTCCGCAGATATAGTGTGGAGAGTCTAAGAATTTAAAGCGATGGCAAGATGGGAATGGACATCGGTGTGGTGCAGAATTTTGGAGAAGGGGATGCCAGCTCATGTGTCGTCCTCGACATCTGACCGCGGTTAAAAATTACGAGGTCTGTCCCAAAATAGCCCTCGTGTTGCTACAAAAAGGGACGTTAATATAATTAAACAATTCTAGTAATCATTATTTTTGATACAATTTTTCCTTTGCAAAAAGAGGAAAACTTCGCAAAAAAGCAATTAAACTTTATTTGAATATGACAAAACTTGCATCATTGTTACAAAAATTCTTTTAAAAGGCTTAATGCTTTTTCTTTTGTAGATCGCCGTGCTTGGTGCTAATAGCAACTAATTTTTTTTTTTTTTGTATAAGTTCACATTTAAAATATTTTGTCAATTCCTTTTGAATAAGATTTTTGTAAAAAAAAAAAAAACTATCCCTGTCAATATTTTGCCGGTTCTTTTCCATGAATAAAATTCTTTTGAATATCAATTCTAGTAATCGTAATTTTGTGACACATTTTTTCCTGTGTAAAAAGATTAACCTACATTTTAAATAGAAGTAACAATATTTTCGAAATATATTTTTAACAAAAAGCTGAAACACTATCTTTGAGGAGGGATAAAAAGAATGAATTCACTGATCAGGTTTTCAGCCCCACGCACAAACACAAATAATAAAGAGATTTTAATTATACAATCATATTTAAAACCAATTTTTTAAATTTGATTTTCTAATAATTTAATCTTATACTCATTTAATTATTATTACTCAAATTTTGTTCATAACTGCAAAAGACACAAGTCTCACTCTATCTGCAGCATCTACATTTCTAAAAATTCTTTGATAGTTTTCTCTATCTTCATTAATGAAAAATGTCAGAAAAAAGTAACCTTTCCGGATTTCTTCATCTACAAAGTATCTTCTGAACTCGATAAGACTGTGCAGAAACAAATTCTGGAAAAAGTTAGGAAAATAGTAACCTGAGCTATCAATACTATCATATATCTTAAACAGCAAATCTTCGTATCTGCTTTCGGGAAGAAAAGCCCAAATAACATCTGCTATGTCAAAGAAAAGATCTTGCCAAGCCAATCCAGAAAGCACCTCAAAACCTTGCATGGCAGCTCCTTAAAGATTCGCATCTGTTCTTCGGGAGCCATTAGCGACAGCAAGTAACAAAAGACATTGGAGATCAGTGACGAATCTAGGATCCCGGTCTGGGGGAGGGGCCCGAGATCATAAAAAACTTAGTATCGTCGTGATGAATGTCAAACTTCAAGGCTAAAGTAAACCAAAACTCTTTAACTTTACACACCTGACAATGAGAATCATAAAGAACAATACAATGCTTTTGATAATTTAAAAAAATGACGATGAAACAACTAGCCAAAAAATGTCTTCGACCGCGTCAATGCTACAAGTACAAATGGAACGACTAAAAAAGTAGCAAAATTTTCGAGCCTTTCAAGCTAGAAAGCAATGTTGCAACGTTTTTATTATTTTTTTAAAGAGAGAATTAAGAAAAACACATTTGTAATGATGTTAAATTAAATAAAGAATTCTGGCTTGGCTCTAGGGGGGGGGGGGCTGTAGGCCGATAGCCCCCCGGATTCGCCACTGTTGGGAGATTTTTCCTTTTCTAAATTCAAACTCATAAGGAATTTTTTCATTTCGATATTCTATTACATTCTTGGCTGTTCGAACTAAAGAATCTTCTATCTGTTCTTTTGGTAACATCCTAAAGCAGTATTCAGATGTTTTATGGCCGTCTAATGCTGATTCTTCATACAGAGAATTTCATCAAATTACAAAAATTCAGTCAAACAACAAAGGAACATTATCTCTTACAAATACAGTAGAATCTCCCTACAACGAAGTCTCCCTACAGCGAATTTCTCCCTATAACGAAATTTTTAATCGGAATGTTAAAAACATTCAAAATATTCTCCATATAACGAAGTGATTGTCTCCCTATAACGAATTTTTTCAGACGTTTATCTTTTCGATTTTTGTCATTTTTGAGGAAAGTTGCTAATTTCTGTGCAAACAAATCGCTCACACATGCAACCACTCGCATTGTTCATTCCATCGATAACTTTTCCCTACAAAAATGCTAGCTATTAAAGGAGACAAATGTTCCGGAGAAAAGAAAAGCAAACAAAGATTCCCAATTTTGTTATGTGTCTACACGACTGGTGAGGAAAAGTTAAAGACGTTTGTTTTTGGAAAAAGTAAATCTTCAAGGTGCCTCAAAGGAATAAAATCTTTAGAAGTTAAATACGAATTCAACAAAAAATCGTGGATGACGTCTGAAATTTTTGACAGATGGTTGAAAGTACTGGACAAGCAAATGGGACAATAACACCGTAAAATTGCTTAATTAATCGACAATTATCCAATTCATTCAAAAGATTGTGGAGAAAAGCTAAAAAAATGTTAGTATCCTTTTCTTTCCTCCTAACTGCACAAAAATTTGCAGACCCTGGATCTCAGAATAATTAAAGATTTAAAAATGCAATATAAGAAAAGAATCTTGAAAGAAATGATCAATGCAATTGAAAAAAATGAAACAGTTCAAGGAAATATCGATCTTCGAAAAGCAATTGCAGAACTTTATAAAATATGGAAATTTGATGCAACTGCTAAAACAATCCGTAATTGCTTTAAAAGAGGAGGCTTCAGTAATCAGACAGATGACAATGATTCCGACGATGAAGATGCGATCTTGGCCGACTTGAAAGAAAAATGAAAAACGATAGAAGGGAATGGAAGAATAACAGATGATGCAACTCTCTCCGAAATTTTAGAAGTGGACGTAGAACTGTTAACTGCTTCACATCCTACATATGAAGAGATTTTGAAAAGTTTAATGGACAACAATAAAGGCCAGGAAAATGACAGCCAAAACCACATAGGACCGAAATGCTACAATCATCCGAAACCATTAAAAGAGGTTTCCAAATGGAAGAAAATGTGCCCGACTCTATTTTTAGCTCACTCATAAAATGTGAACATTTTTGTGAAAATTTAACATCACGAAATGCAAATCAATGTAAAATAACGGAATTTTTCAAGTAAAATAAACGTAAATACATACTAGTACATATTATTCTCTAAATTGGTGAATTGTCTTCACTTTTGAGCATTTTATTTATACAATAAAAAAATTAGTATAATTTAAACAAATTTATAATATATATTACTGCATTTTTAATTGAAAGTCATAGTTAAATACTTTTGAACTTATCGCACCTAATAAAAGGTTTGTAACATTTACTTAACTGCAAAAATCTCTAATCTCCGTATAACGAAATTTTCTCTAAAGCGAATTTTTCAACTGGAACCAAACGATTTCGTTATGGGGAGACTCTACTGTAGTTATTTTAAATGCAAATGTGACAAATGCCAGCTTTTACATTTAAAGCTACAGGTCTATTAAAGTGCTAAAAGCATAAACATTGTCACTTTTTAAAACCAATGATTTTGAATTTTTCAAAAGTTTATTCTGGATGGAGTAAGAATTCTTCATTTGATGACTAAATGATAGGATAAATTTTAATTTTAAAATTCAATTAATTCGGTCGACTAATCAGAAAATCTATGATCTCCTATTGGTCAAGGGAAGTTTGAAGTGCAAACGATTACTTTCTTCAACAATGAATGGAAAATACAAGCCCATTTCACAAGAAAAAGATAATGATTATCAATAAAAAAGGGGGCTTTGAAAATAAATCAAACACGACCATGAGCAAGGATAGCTAAGAACATGTCTGTGAATAAACAGTAGAGGAAACTCGCAACATCACATTGATTGCACTTTAAGTTTGAAATTGAAGCAGATATATTAAAGACTTTATTTTATGGATTTTGGTAATCGTTTATATCTTTGTTTTTATTTTGTAAAATAATTTTGAACACTTAATTAAATAGTTTACTCAGTCAGTTTTATCCCAGGAACTGGAAAATTTCTAACAAATAAATTTTAACTAGATAACTTTTCAAAAAATAAATTTTATAGAACTATTCTTCTATATTCTTAGACCAATTATATAGATTTAGATAACTGATGTGTAAAAAATATTCACAATGTCAGGTTAATTATAACACTTATCAAAAGTTTGCAGTGACATTTCATCTTATGCAAGAAATAATGCGCAGTTTCCTTTTAAGTTCCTTGGAAGAGCATTCTTTTTCTCTTCACTGCAGGTTTAATTATAATACTTATAAAAAGTTCAAAGCGACTTGCTACATTTTATTCAATGCAAGAAATAACAAACATTTTTTTTTAGTTTCTTGGAAGAACATCATTTTCTTCACCGCTACGTGATTTTTTAACTTTGGTGAGTGTCTCATCTTCTGGGCTTCTTTTGTCTGCAGGACTTGCATCCATTTCATCAAGGAACTCAAAGAATCTTTTCCGCTTTTGCGTTCTCCAATTGAATCTCACTCCTCCATCAGTTCTTGTCACGAACTCCATAAAAGCCCCCCTCAGCCTCTCCCTGTTTTCTTTGGAAAGAGTGGCCTCTCGAATGCATACTTCTACAATACGCCATCTGTCGCTCAAGAGGAAATCATTTAGAAGTTTAAAAACATGCTCAGAAAAGACGAGTCTTACTCTGTCAGCAGCATCTATATTTCTAAAAATTACTTCGATAGTTTTGGAATCTTCAGTAATGAAAAATTCCTGGAGAAAAGAACCTAAACGACACACTTGATCTACGAAACATTTTCTAAAACTTCTGGGACTGCGCAGAAAAAATTCCTGGAAGAAATTTGGAAAATAGTAACCTGAATTACCAATGTGTATACTTATCTTGCTCAGCAAATCGTTGTATTTTCTTTTAGGAAGAAAAGTCCAGATAATATCTGCTATGTCCAAGAAAAACTTTTGCCACGGCCAATCCAGAAAGCATCTTAAAACCTCGCATGGCAGCGCCTTAAAAATTCGCATCTGTTCTTCTGGAGTCATAAGGGATAGCAAATAACATAAGACATCGGAAAGTTTTTCATGTGTAGGTTCGAAATCAGCAAGAGGATCCGGATTTCGTTCTCTTACTACATCTTTGGCAGTTTGAACCAAAGAAGCTTCTCTATCTTCTTTCGAAAACTTCTGGAAACAGTATTCAGTTAATGTTTTATGGCCAAACAATGCTGAATATTTAAAGGAATTACGAGGAGTAGGTGTCTGAATGTTGTGGAGCTTAAATATATTTTCAAGAATATAAGGCAAAAATAACCACAGATGCGGCGTTTTAACTTCTTCTTTGTCTTCTCCGTTGTAAAAAAATTTTTTATTCTCTTCAGGCAATTCTTTCCAAATCACTGGAATGTAATCTTCCAAGCAATACAAACAAGCTAGTTTGAAACGTTTCACAATATCTACCACATTAGAACGTACAAGCGTTTCTGCTGTTTTTCGATAATCCACCGTCCCTGCTGTAGTCCAACACAATTTTTCTACAACATGTACATCGAAATGTTCATTTGGATCGTTTAAAAACACGTTGTGGAACAATTTCCATTTTAGTATTTCTGTACCAACAGCTTTAAGTGTTGGTATCATTTGCCTTGCAAGCGATTCAGGTAACTTAAGGTTGGACATTTTATCTCTAATCTTCCATTCAACAGTGTCCAACCACTGACTTTGATAAAACTCGACCAACTCGAATGGAAAATTCTCAGTTGTAGCCAAAAAATCAGGTACATTTATTAATATAACAGCGATTTTTCTGAGAGCCATTTCCTCGAGTGATAGTGTCAAAACATAACTCAGCTGCTTCTCCATTTTGACCGTTGCAGAAATAGTCCATGCAATATTTCAAAAATCAGCAGTTGAAAGAGTTGCCAAAAGGAAGTTATGAATACAGCTTTTTTCCTGTTTTATTGCTTACATTTTCATTTCTAATTTGATGTAGAATTTATACCATATACACACTTTTTTTTTGTATCTGTCTTTATTCATAAGACAATGCCGTCACAACTAGACATTTAGACTTTGCACAAAATCCATGACAGCTACTTCATGCTGGAGCATTTGTACAAGTTTCATCATCTGTGCTGATGTCCAACGATGTGTCTACCTGTAATAAAACAGAATTGCTGTTATTGACCATCTTACAATGAATCGTGGTATTACATACAATAGGGGAGAAATAGAAAACAGTTTTTGATTTCAAAATATCATAAGATGAATAGTTGCTTAAATCTCCAATACTAATAAAGATGAATGTCCGTGTGTGTGTGTGTCTGTTGGCGATCTACAGAACAGACCGTTGAACCTAGAGCTACCAAATTTGATACAGGTATACTTTGGAGGGTGGGAATGTGCACCTCGGAGCCATTTTATTTCAATTTTTTATTCGGATTTTAATTAACAAAGCACCTAATGAAGTGTGCTTAGTTTGCCAAATGTTGTGGTTGATTTTATACTCTTTTTCCTCCTTTCTTCAACTCATCTATTTGAGGCAACCCTGTTCAGGGTTTGTCTCGTGGCGGTAGGGCAGTATAAGCCTTTTTACCATTGCGACTGTTCAGGAGGAGCAGCAGAACAGCAATGTATCTACATGAAGGCTATTAATTTTCAACCATAGTAATTTGACTAAGTTGCCACCTTAGACGACATGCCATCTCCAAACTTCCACACCACACCAACAAACTGGTACTTGTACATCGACTTATACATATAAAAGTAACTATTCATGCATTCAACTTTTTCATTTAAACAAATGTTTTGATAGTATTCGCTGTCTTTTGAAAGTATGAGATTTTTTTTTCTTTTTCGAAAATTGGAAAATAATCCCACACACAAAATATACCGCTCATAGTGCTTTATCAAGTTATTCGATATGGGTATTCATTTTTCGCTTCATCTTGACAACTTGAATGCAAACGTTTTTAAGGATTGAATGCGTTGTTTTCAAGTTAACTGGGGGAAAAAACCACTCCATTTCACTTTTTTTTCTACCTATAAGCTGAAGGACCTCGCCGGTGGGGCGAGACCTAGAATAGGTATATTGGCCATAAATGAAGTGATAAAAAATTTTTTTCCATGAATTTCTTTGCAAATCATGATTATATTTAAACACCACAATAACTTCCCTTATGAGGTAGAAACATTTAGTAACAAATATAAAGTGAAAATAATTAAAATTCAAAATAATTATTATAAAGTTCTTGCTCACTTTCTTATACTCAGATCTCTATTAGAAATAAAAGTGAATATCTTTGTTGAGGCTCTGCAGCATAGATAATTGGACCTAGAAGTACCAAATTTTGCACAAACATACTTCGGAGGGTGGGAATGTGCACCTTGGAAGGCCTTTGACATTTTAATTAATTAAAAATTAAGTGAACTTTTTGCGTTTTCAGACAACTTTAGAAAATATTATTGCACAGTAATAATTTTTACACCACCTTAAAATTTTAAAATATACATCCTTTCAATGGTAGCAATTTAGACCTCTAATTTTTACAATCTTTTATACCTATTTTTATGCAATATTTGTAACAATACTGTTACGAACTTCCCCACAAAAGTAAGGGAGGTCAGTCCGTTGAACCCTGTGAGGGCCTGGCTGGATGGGGGAGGACCCTCCTTCGACCTTTAACCTTTTCTTGCAAGTTGACTTCTTGCTGTTGGCGAGAAAGTCAGTTCTATCAGCGACGCTCGCACTGTGAGGTGTCACGCATTTTTTAGGACACATGCTTGTGGAGCTGGGGAACTCATGTGCACTCGGTTGAATGCCGAAGAGAGGCACATTATATTATCATGAATATTTAGGATTGATTAATGTACCATTATCTGCTGCTAGTATGTATACAACATGATCTCCTGGTCGACAAGGAAATAAAGATGTTGAAAATACTAGATGTCATCATTTGGAACGTAGATAAGTACTTTATCAATTATTACATTTTTTAAGTCAAAATAAGTTAAGAATTCTCCTGATAATCTTGTGCAAAATAGAGACTTTTCCACAAATACCTTTCACTGTTTCTACAGTATTTAATATGTTTTTTTTTTCCAATGTTGTAAGCTAAATAATGAAAATTATGCTCATTTTTTTACATTCTTGAGCAGTGTCATGTGATTAATTTTTATTTCATCAAATATTTCATGGAACTTATTGGTTAGAGCTCTAAGATATTAATTAATATATCCGATATGCTCAAAGATAATAACGGCTATTCTTTAATTTTCTTATCAGCACGCTTCAATCCAGCTAACAAGCTGTTTGACATGCTCATGTAATACAAGTAAAATATGCCACACCATTTTAATGTTTAGTCAGCTGCACATTTTACATGACAAATAAGAAAGGGAAGTTACAGCACAGAGTAAGGCAACATGCATTTAAATGTTACAGTTATGTTTATCATGCTAGTGTGACTTCACTCTATAAATGAATTCAATCTACACCAGAGGTTCCCAACTTGTGGTACATGTACCCCTGGGGGTACGTGAAATCAGAGTTGGTAATGGTGGAAACAAGAAAACTTGAGGGATTTAAAAAGTTACAGAATTTTGTTTTTCCAAGTGAATACTTGCTATTTAACACCACTTGGATAGATGGTTATTATGAAGTTTAGTTTTTAGCTGTCCTTATAAGTTAATGGGATATTATTACTATACATTTGTTCTGGCATTGAACTAATACTACTGTGAAATGGAATAAATTGTAAAATCAAAAACAAATCTTACAAATGTTATTAATTTGGGTGTTTTTTTTTTTACTTTTAAGCTAATATAAACCCTTAACATTATTGATAAAAACTTGTTTGCATACATAAATGATTAGGGGGTGGGGAGGTGGATATAACAGTAGAGGGTACTCAAAAATAAACAGAATAATCAAAGGGTACATGAGGGAAACACGTTTGGGAACCCCTTTATCTACACAATAAATATAAAAGGTACAAGGCTATTAAAATAACACAGTTTGCATGTATTTTCACAATTTCATGTTTAAAAATACTTCATTGAAGGAACCTTGAATATTAAGGTATTTAATTGAAACCAAACACAATCAATATTTCTGGCGAATCAGCTGATAGCCAAACGTGGTCTATACAATGGATAAAAGGCAAATAGGCTGGGGATCGGCTGCACCCGTGCCAACAGCTGTCAATCAAATCGAGGGGTGATTTGCACCAGAGTTCTTATCTAATAATAAGATGCATACTCCTAATCTTATTAGCCCATGGGGAAGAATTTCTTATCAACGAATGGGGAGAGATTCTTATCAGCGATTAAAGGTCCTTCATTTGAGTACAAGTGTAGTGCTATCCAGTGAACAAGTCAGGTGAAAATGGAATTTATGATAAGTGGAAAGGGTTTTTGGCTTTTAGTGCACAATAATTATAAATTCTACAAGCAGCATAACACTCAAGAAAGACTTAAATGGAGATGTGTTGGAAGGAAATGCTTAGCAAAGATCTATACGAACGAAAATGCCACAGTAATGTTAAAAACCGATCTGAATCACAATCATGAACGAGATACGAATTTGAAGAGACAAGTTATTTCCAATAGCATGCAAATTTAAAATGTACTAATTTTCTAAAAAGTATTATAACTAAAACTATTAAAAAAATAGCTATTTAAAAAAGAAGACTATTATTTCTGTGGTGCAACTCACCCGCAGGCTTCCCACGGGTGCAACTCGCCTGTGGATTAAAAGTCTTCAGCGGTGAAACTCGCCCCTTTCCCCATCCGTCGGGTGCAACGAACAAACTGCCGGCAAATACCGTTGACTGACTCATCATAAAGTCTCACAAACAAAGGGGGTCGTAGAAACTTGAAATACGTTACATCTTGTGTTGTAGGCAGAAAATAATTTTCCACATTTTAATTAATAAAAAATTATCAAAATTTTAGCACTTTCCTGCAATAACTTTGAAACATTATAGTATAAAATCCATTTTTGCAATGTCTTAAAATTAAATTTAAAAAACAGCAACTATGTTTAATTTATGGAGTACCGCAGTGTGAATAGTTTCCAATAGAACCTTCACAACATAATATGGAATAGGGTAATTTAATTAAGTTGAAGCGATTAAAAATTTTGATCAATTTAAGATGAGTAAAATACTGAGCTCTTGAATTTTAGACCTAAAAATTTTGAGTTTAAAAATTTGAAAATGAATTTTTAAACTATTGCAAGGAATCAGGAAATTTAATGTGCTTGTGTAATTGCTATTGCAGACTAAGTTGTTACTTTAAAAAAATGTTTGGAGTTCTCGTTTAAATGCATCTAGGGCCAAAACAGCAAAATTTTGAGAAGTTTTCAACTTTTTAGTGATACCCATTTCAGCACAATTTGTTAATTTTAATGAATTTTTCAAAATACTCATAAATTTCATTTCAATAATGCTTTTTATCAGCATAATGAAATCCAAACGAATTGTATTGCTTCTTTTAAATATTTCAATCATGGATTTTGCCCAATGTTAGTTATGATTTAAAAAAAAAAAATGCTTACTTTGAACATTAAATCCAAAGCAGAATTTTAAGCACCTTACATTAACACCCAGTAAATACCTTTTAAATGCTGCTTCTGAAATGCCTAAATTTCTTTTGTTGTTAGTCTTAAATGGTTAAATTCTGCTTCATAATTTAGGACTTTTAACACATTTAGACAGCTTTGCAAAAAAAATTAGAGGAATTTTAGAATCGATTTTTTAATCAACTTCCTGATGGGTTGGAATTATGAAGTTTTCTACGATAAGGTAAGTAGGTAGGTGTTCATGATGGCACTACACTATTTTAATATTTTCAGGAGTTTAAAACTAGTTAATCCATTAATTAAATTACATTTTGATTCAGTACCAGCGGCGGTACCTGGTAGGGACTTGGGGGGAAAAAAAGCTTGCACCTCATGATTAAAAGGTAGAAAAAAATTTTAATAAAAAAAAAATTCCACTGCTTATAGCACTAATAAATAGCGTGTTCTTAATTAAATTTATTAATATCTTATCTTTCAGCTAGAGCTCATTGATTTCATTTCACTTTGATAAACTTATAAATTTTTTCATAACACTATAATCTATCTTGTCACCTTAGATTTGCATTCTAACTACAAATTATTTGCTTCTTTTTAACTTTGAAGTAGCTATAATTCAACAATATTTATTTTATTATTAATCATAACATCCTGATAATGTCAAATCATTTTTGTTCTTTCTTAAAGTATTTAATCATATGTTTTCTTCTCCTTTAAAATACTAAGGTATGAAAATGCTATTTATTTTTGCATTTAAAAGGCAAATCAGATATACCATTACAATGTAACTTCAGAAGTAGGAAATAACCTGATAAATTTTCAAGTCTGTTCATGTCTTAACACTTCCATTTTTCCCCATAACATCATTTGATGCATACTAAGTTTTTCATTGCACTTTTAGCTTCATGTTTTACTTTCAAGTTGTAGTTCATTGATTTTTATTGCATCTGTAAATGAAACTTTTCCGAGATGATTACGAAATTATGAAACATATCCAGTACATTAACATAATGCTAATCCAGGTATGAACAGAAATAAACATCTTAGTAAAATGTCCACCTCGATAATGTTTAATGTCACTACTCAAACCTGTTGCAAATAAACAAGTCATGTACAACGCACTGACCAACTCATCCCAAAGTATAACAACCATGAGGCTAGGGAACTAGAAATATTGACAGGCAGTTAGATAGTTTCTTCTGGGTTAATAGGTGTTTACTAAAAAAGAAATCTTCATTCTCTAGAAAGTTCATTCTCTAAACACATCAACCACAAATGCTCAAACAAAACTATTACGATCATGAATATTAGATATTTTAGATGGAGAGCTATTTAAACATAGTATAGATTAACGAGTTTAGATTAAAAATTTAGAATCGTAGGAGCTTACTAAGGGGAAAACTGTTTTCAGTCGGAAAAGTTCTCTGATCACATCGGACTCATTTGCCTATTCAAGTGGCTGCAATGCCTGGATAAGAACTACTGTGTCTTTGATTATGGAATGTTTGCCTTTGCTCAGGAAACTGACCATCTTACAATCAGTTTTGACAACTAGGTTGTACTTCAGCCTCAAGGGAAAACTGTAAGTAAAACATGAAGTCATTAAAACAAGCCAGACATTTTTTTTTCTATAATGCAAAATCTACTTTCTATTTAATGTAGTTAATATATCAAAGAAGTCAATGAAAAATATTATGTGGTTAAACCTTTTGATAAACAATGAAATCGGTTTGACTTTCACTAAAACAATGAAAAATATTTTTGGAAATCATGTTAGGTAATTTTTTTAAAAAAAAATTCATTAATATTACATGAAAAAATGCACAACAATGTAATTCATATAACTGAATAGGTATTTTTTTTTATATAAATTTTCAATATGCAAAAATTATTTTTGTGAAATTACATTTATCAGAGTTATCACAGAAAACACCAAAATTTTGCTTAGTTTGCCAAAGAAATCAGTCCAAAGTTCACATTGCCCCAGGAAAATACACACTTGCCAAATTCATATCTCTATATCCAATGGTCTGCCCTGTAGATAATCAACTGGCAGACAGACACACTCATTTCTATTATTAATCGAGATGCAGAAAAAATTTACAAACACCATAAACTGTTCTCTATCAACTATTTAGAATCGCAGAATGATTGTCAGATTAGTTACAAACAAAAGTCAGTGAGAACAGTCAGATACATGACAGTCAAAGAAAACTCAAGTAATAACAAACTAAGTGTGTAATCTCCCTGTTATAAATTCGTGCACATGCTATTCACAAGTGTGCAAACAAAGCTAAAAAGATGCAGCCTCAAGTGAAAATAATCCATTTATTTTTTTTATCAGCAACCAAGTTGCCATCAATATGTTGTAAATTGATTTAATAACATATTCAGCATGTATTCTATTTACATCAACAGGCATTAGAGCTTCAGTCTTATTCTCAAGAATTTTAGAGGGCAAAATTGGGTATGTTGTTTAAAGGCAACACCAGGTTTTTAAGGGTTAAATTATGAGACTCATCTCTATCAACACAAACCAAAATTACTAAGCCAATGGTTTCCAAATATGATACAGCATGCCACATGTTATAAAGAATTTTCATAATCGAGTCTACATTTTTAATTCAATTTTATAGGTTGTGACATTAAAAGTATCTGGTGCAAACAAAGTGGTTTGTAAAAGAACAGAATCTGATTGAGATGCCTTGTGAAAACTTATCAAGAACAAAATTTAGCAGCTCGGAACTCATGTTTGATTTTTAGTAAAAGATGAAATACATACTTTCCCAAGTGCTAAAACTCAAAAAATTCCATTTGCTATTTCTTATTTATGTGAAGCTTAGTTTTCATTAGTTATTGTCATAAAATAAAAGTATCACACAAAAATCAATGTGGAAAATAAAATGAAAATAGATTTGACCAGTTCAATTCTACAATTTCAAAAAATGTATAATTATCATTTCAAACTGGTTCGTTCATCCAACTATTTATTATACTTATTAAAATTTGTTCAATAAATTTTTATATGACCAAAAATATGCTTTATTTTTATATAACATATATAAAAATTATTGCTTATTTTTCAAAAAGGTACTTTTTGAAGTTTTACATAAGGTGCATTGGAAAATTCTAGAATCAAAAAAAGTTTGGGAACCACTGTAAACAACCATAATGTTGCAAAGTAGATAATTTTGGTATTGTAACTATTTATGCATACTAAGATTTATGTCAGTAATTAATAAAAATTTTCCCTTAAATGAGGTAATTAAGCGTCATTTAGAATTATACATTTACAAAAATTTGTTTTAAATAGAATAAGCAATTTTTCTTCCTTTAATAAATAATATGTTTAAAAATTCATTCTTATTCTCCTAGTTTTTTTGTTAAAAGTTCAAATAATGATTCGTGTATTCAACATATAGGTAGCTACCAGATTCGGATTATAAATCAAGCTCGAAGAAAGTATTTCGCAGATTAGAAATGCAGATGGTACTTCCTTCGACAACGAATAAGCAATAGAAAGGTATTTAACAAAGAAAATATAATGTTTAACGATTAAATAATAGGGTAAGATAATCAAACTTAAATTGACAATACCGTCATCGCAAAACACGAACTTCAGCAGACGCTTCTGGTCTGGTTGTTTTGATTTTACCGTTGTTGATGATGATGATGAAAGCATTGAAGTACTCTGGAATTTTTAAAAATTTGAACAAATTTTCATTTAAAAAATTACTTTTTGAAAGTTTTTAATGTTTTCAGTTTCAAAAATTTAAACTATAATATATTTTTTTATATGTATTCAATGCAACTTGTAAATGTTTGCATCAAAACTTGTGCAGACTTTCTGCTTTGTTTGTTTACGTTTAGTGCCTGTACTTCGTAATTCCGGTGTACTGCTGAAGGGGTCTATTCTGGTACCCACGGTTTGGGTTGGGTTCCGTACTTTACGAGCGGAACCCAACCCAGCCGAGGGTACCAGAATAGACCCATAAATCAAAGGAATCTTCAAAGCAGAAGTCCTACATACAAGTAGATAAAGTCAAGATTTTTAATGTAAGTGAACAAACTAGAAAACTCGTCCATAAACTGTCCACGGAATAACAGCATTTGTTGCTTAAAATCCCATAAAGGCCGTAGCACACTTGTTTATATTTATATTTCGTCACCAAGGGAGAGCAAGTATTCGATGGACGGTTTCTCCTTCAATGTGTCCTTGACCGAAGGGGGTTGGACTCCCCTTCTTTACGATCTGACAACCCCCAAAGAAGGGATGACAGTTGCAATGTGTAATTGCCTTTTAGGCGATGCAAATAGGTTATTTTTTGTCGTTTATATTCCGCAAAGAAACAGACACAAAGAATTGCACATCTCTGTATAAAAAGCTATAATTGATAGAAAAAATTTAAACGAAAACATACATATTTTAATAGATTTTAAAATTAATATGAAGTTAATATTAAATTTGATATTGCCATAATTTCATCATCTATGTTATCATTAATCCTCTCTGTAATTATCAAATGCAATTATTTGCAACTGATTTGATATTAACCGATAAGATGCATTCCTACATCTTAAACAAACTCTTTTTTTAATAATTTACAATATGATTAGGTCATTTTTCCTGAACATGCGACTTGCAAGAAAATTAAATGCATGAAGTACTCGCAAGTGTTGTAATCTTTCATCGTCACACTGTCAGAAATAACTATTAATTCTAAAATTAATTATCTTTAGGGTTTAAGAGGCCCTTAGAGGTAAATTCAGCCCTTTAAAAATAAAAAAAAAATTATGCAACTGTATACATTATGTATAGAGGAGACCAGGGTACAATGGACCACTTTTGTAAATTATGAATGTTTATTCTCAAAGAACTGTTTTTTTTTTTGGCTTGAAAAAAATGCATACGTATTCTCTGCATATTAAGATTTATATTACATTCTAAATTTATTAATTATCTATACTTTTTTTAATATTTATTTTTAAGTAACAAGTGACAAAGTGGACCATTGTAGGGTAAATAAAATAAATTGAAAAAAAATGTGTAAATGTAGTACATTTTTGAATAGCATAAAACATAGAATGCATCGTATTTGTTTATTCATGGCTTCAATGCATACTTATAGTGCAAGATTAATAAATATTAAACTAGGCAAATTGCACACCAAAAGATTTCTGCGTCACTGAAACTCTGTTTTTTTTGTGAAAATGTAGCTTTTGGAAGACTCATCATAATATCTTGAACATTTACAAAAGATTGGTTATCTATGGAAATACTTTTATGGGACAGTACTAGCCTCTTTTTTAATAAATTTTATAACGTTTAAGACTCAATTTATGTATAATAACCAGAGATACAAACTAATAGGCGCATTAATTTGTTCCAAAAATCATACTATTTATTTTAATTTTTGCTTAATATAGCTATAATATAAGAACTAGAAATTTACTGAATGTTTATAAAATATAAACAAGAAAAAATATCAAATAAATAATGTAAAACTTTGACACCAAATTGATTGAAAAGTAAGAAATTTGTTATTCAGTTATTTTATATGCAATGAAAAACTTGCTATAAAGAATGAAAATGTAATAAAATACATACTGAATGAAAATGCTTTATTTTTGCTTAATATTAAGTGAAATGCCTGTTATATATTATGATAATTATGTGGCCAAAACTGGTACAAATTAAGATACATTATTTAAAAATTCATAACTCAAAATATAATATTTTTCCAGAGAAAGATTTTATTAATTAACAGGCAATAAAAGTTACTAAAGAATAGTGTCAGTACGACTTAAAAAAACTTAAACCAGTCATCCACTGTGAAAATTCCAATTCAAATTTTCTCTTAATGTGGCAAAAACTGGATCATCTACCTTATTTCAATAAAAAAGTTAAGATGTTAAGACGCTTCTGTGTATCCCGAAATTCGCGCCTAAGTTTTCAGTGACGTCACTGGCGAGTCGAACCTGATTGGTTCAGTTATTCACGCCCATGAACTTGCATGGATGTTTTTTGTTCTGTTCGAAAGCTCCCATCTTCGCTTTGAGAGCTAATAAAACCGGTTCAAACGCCCTAGAAGCGGTTTTACTCTCCCTTGGTGACGAAATATAAGCTAGTGTGCTACGTCCCTAGCTCTTTAATTCATATTGTCCATCAACATGGTTTATGCTGCCATAAATGTTATTTGTTCTATGATGATTTGAAATTACAGTATGAAAATCCACGGAAACAAAATCGTATAAAACTTTTTCCCCCGTAGAGCCTTTCAGTGTTTTAATTAAGTCTACTTTCGGTATCGTAATAGAAAGATCGAGTAACCTAATATTTGTTGCTGTTTGTATTAAATCACACGAAGAACAGCGGCTGAGGGTGTTGCGGGTGTGTTTCACTCCTCTGTTTTTTTTTTCGGAACGTCTCTGTGGCTTCGGATGGCTTCCTAACTTTGTTTTTCCTTCGGCGTTGCGTTCGGTGGGTTCGGCTCGTGAACTTTTGATCGAGTGGGAGCCGGTCGCCATTTTGTGCGGCCATTTTTTTTCCCTCTTCAGTTTTTGTTTCTTCGTGAACAGTTGCTCAAGTAATATCATTTCATCTTATTTTTTAACACTTGGATTGGACTATTTTCATACTGTGCTCTTCGCATTTTAAGATTGCATCCACAATGAGTGATATTCAAGAATATTCAATGATGGATTTTCAAACACAGGATGACTTCTCTCTTACCAACAATAACTCTCTTAACAGACTTGTTTTGGCACTTAGCTCCAAATATTTTACGGAAATCAATATCGTCATGTCACATCAAACAGGCGGGTCACGAATACCAAAAATAAATCCCTTTGCACTTCATACGTATATAAAACAAAAAATTTCGCAATCTGAAATGATAACAAATATGCGACACACTAGACAGGGCAAAGTCCTGTTTACTACATCAGACCCGATTTGCGCGGCTAACCTGCTCACATTAACCAAACTGCTTGATATTCCAATTTCAGCAACCGTCCTATGGGAAAACATCACTACAAAATTTCTTCTAACTGACGTACCGACAGCAACATCGCTGGAAGAATTAGCGTCTGAACTCGCGTGCTCAAATGATATTGTCATTACCCATATGAGAAGATTTGTCAAGCAGAACACCCAACCGGAAGCTGCACCGGTCCTAATCACAATATTGGGGACGACGCTCCCGGAACATATCAAAATGTGGTTTATTAATCAAAAAATTAACTTATTCATTGATCGACCGAGAATGTGCAATAAATGTTTTTCATTTTTCCATGCAACAAGAACCTGCAACCTCAATCCGGCATGTCATCAATGCGGACAAATACATACTTCTTCCTGCCAAAGTCCAATGCAATGCATAAACTGTAAGGGAAACCATTCAGCACTGGATAAAAATTGCCCTCATTACATAAAGGAAATCAAAGTATTCGAATACAAAGCAAGACATCATGTTACGACCGGAGAGGCAAGACGAATTCTCAATCAGAGAACCAACACCAATTTAGCAACCATTGTTAAATCAAACACATGTACCTCTGACCTAGAGAATACTCTCACAACAAAAATGGAAGCTCTCTTCCAAAAAATGCAAGAAAAGATCGACCAACAAATGGCTGCAATGTTAACTATGTTTGAAAAGACTTTTGACTCTCTTCTTCAAAAGATCCTTCAGATGTTCTCAGGTGCTGAATCTCAATCCTCGTCCCCAAATCGCAAGAAAGTTGCTAATAAATCTCATCTTGTTAATATGAACATTTCTAACTTGAGAAAAACGCTCGACAAGGGTGGGACGACTGCGTCCGCCTAGTGTTGTTGTTTTTTTTGCCCTTTGCCCATGTCTTTCGTTCAGTGGAACTGTCGTGGTTTAAAAAAAAAACTGTGGTTCAAAGTTCCACCTTTTTCTACGGCCCAATTTTGGGTCTTTCAAGAAACTTTTTTTTAGCCAGAAGATTTTCTTACTTCGTCGAATATGAACTTTTTTTATTCCGTACGTCACGGTCGCTCAGGAGGTGGCCTTCTTACAGGTTTCCCAAAATCGGCAGCTGCAAGAGTTATTCCCTCTCCCTTTGATTCTAATTCATCAACAGAAATGCTAACAGCAGAAATTTTCTATAATCAGCAATCCTTTATAATTATCAACGTCTATGCCCCCCAGGGTTTTGATATAACTCAGGCGAGAATGTATTTTGAATCACTTAAAGCACCCATTTTTATTTTTGGAGATTTTAACTTGCACCATCCTATGTGGAAAGCAAATAGCTCAAACTCACTTAGCAACAATTTTGCGGACTGGCTCCAAATGTCGAACTTCCTTCTTCTAAACTTCACTACTCCGACGCATATTTCACATACAGGTAGCCAATCCATCTTGGATCTATCAATCTGCACCGCTGATGTCTTTCATCAAGTGAAAACCTTTGTCAACAATACTTCTTTGAAAGCGACCACAACCCGGTTATTACAGAATGGTCAAATATAAATTTTGCACTCCGCAACATCAAATCAATCAACTGGTCCAATATAATGCAGCAAACATCTGAAATCCTCTCCTCGACATTGCAAGACTTTTCAAACACCATGACAATAGTATCTAGCTCTATTAAAAACAATACCACCATGACCCCCTTACCACATAATAACTTCCCACGGTGGTGGAATATAGCATGCCACAACTTCTTATTATTAAAAAAAATTCAAAAATAAGGCACATAACGCTTACTCAATTGCAGCTTGGATTAAATATAAAAAATACTCGTCTAAATTACGAAGGACCATGAAGAAAGCCAGCAGAAATTACTGGGACTCCATTTGCAACATATCTCGTAATCCTCGGATGTTCTACTCCATGCTCAATAAAATTAGTACCCATGCACCGCAAGATATCAATACTTCCAACCTGATTATCCAAAACAATCGCATCATTTCGAATCCGCAACAGCAGAGCAATCTATTTGTTAATTTTTTCGCTCTTCGTATTCAACATGAGCCGATCCCACTTGACTATAATGGAGTCCATAACTCGAACCTTAACCACCCCATCTAAATTCAAGAAACCATCAAGGCGATTCAAACTACCAGAAGCAGTACTCCAGGGGCAGACAACATTCCCGCAGCTTGGTTCAAAAGACTCAACAATCAGCAGGTGCATACTCTTACAGCCAGCTTTCAAGAAATCTTTATTAAAACGAACATCCCGCAGCAATGGAAGCACTCATTAATAATTCCGATTCCAAAGCCATACAAAGACAAAACCGTAATCTCCTCCTATAGACCCATCGCACTCACCTCAGTCGGAGCGAAAATATTTGAACGTATACTTACAAAACGCATATCAACCTTCCTTCTTACTCAAAAAATATCCCACCTTTTGTTTATGGATTTCTTCCTTTACGTGATAACCAACTGGCCATCTATAAAATCCAGTCCAACATTTTAGAATCTCATCAACAAAAGGATTTTTTCATTGGTATTAATCTTGACATAAAAAGTGCCTACGACTCAGTTTATATTGATGGACTCATCCAAAAATGCCTACACATTGGTATTACGGGCTAAATCGTTAAATTCATTCACCATTTCTTGCAAGACAGAGTGTTGCAGGTTCGTTGGAGAAACCAGCTTTCGAAAACAAAAGTTACCCAGCGTGGCCTTGCACAAGGAAGCGTGCTTTCCCCCCATCTTATTTGCAATATTTTTATTTGACTTTGAAGATACCCTGGAAGAGGGAGTCCAAGTTTCTATTTTTGCGGATGATATCTTCATTTACTGTTCGCACAACTCTCCCGATCATATTGTCAAAAAACTTCGACGCACACTGAATAATGTGTATCAGTGGTGCAAATACTGGAGGCTTAATATCTCGCCAGAAAAATGTGCAATTGCGGACCTTTCTAGAAGAATGCCCTCCCACCCTGACATATCTTACGCAGGAGTCCCCCTGCCATGGAAAACAGAAATAAAATACCTGGGTTTTATATTCTCGAAAACCAATCAAAATAACATAAACATCAAGTACCTCCGCACTAAAGCCCGGCGAAAAATAAACGCCTTAAAATCGATCGCATATAAAACATATGGCCCAAGAACCAAGGACTTAATTTCCATCGTTAATAACAGTATCTGCAGCCTATTTTTTTATAATTGTTCAACAATTAACAAGTGGTCGGCCACACATCTCAACATCTGTGACGTGATCCAGACAACTGCACTACGGGCGGCTATGGGATTACCTATATGGACTCCGAACATAATTTTGCTGAAACTTGCAGCTCAAGAAACATTATCGAGGAAAATTAAACGACTTGCAACTCAATCTTTCCTAAAACATATAGCATATGGAGCACACTCACCACTATATAGGAACGATGGTACTTCATCAGTTAAATTGACAAATAGATTCGAGTGCACTTGAACAGATATTATCCGCCTTCAACGTCGACATTAATCACATCATTAAATTCCCAATTACGTTGGATTGCCTCAATATAAAGTGTAAAATCCACCTACATTCTTTTCTATTTCAAGATAAATCGTTACCAAAAAATACTATTGAATCTCTATTTGAAGACACTATTCGGACACACTTCTCCAATTTTTTCCTTATTGCAACAGATGCATCCAAATCTCAGCAGATTACTTCCATTGCTGGCACATCTAGCACGAACTCTTTTGCATATCGACTTTAACATCTTACCACTATTTTTTCGGCAGAGGCACTGGCTTTGTGTCAAGCGCTGGATGAACTGCCAAATGACGAGGACAACTTACGTCTTCTAACAGATAGTCTTTCGGTGCTGCAAGCACTCGCAAATTTATCCATTAAATCAAATAAAATCATCTTGAGACTAGCTGCTAAGATCGCTACAAGAGAAAAGTTTCACCAAAACATTGTCCTCCTTTGGACACCTGGGCATGCAGGTATCAAATGGAACGAAAAAGCCGACAATTTGGCTAGACGGGTTTCAGAATCCGATCCCAACATCTAATGGGTTACAGTCGAAGATATCATCACACAACTAAAAGCCCATTCAGAAAATCAAACTGATGCTATGTACCGAGAAAGTAAATACTACGCAACTCTTGGTGATATTCCGTCCATCCAAACCATAGCACCTTGGTTAAAAAACAGAAGAGAAGATATTATCATCGCCCGCATAATATCGCGTATGATTGTAACACCGGCATTGCTCCACAAATTTGGTCTAAATGACAATCCTCTTTGCTCAATGTGAAAATGCGACAACTCCATCGAACATATTCTGCTCTTCTGCCGGAAATATTCTCTCATCAGACAATCACTCTGTCACCACCTCCATATTAATCTCGATGGTATCTCTACGTTTAAATCCTTCCTCTCAATTATCTGCGCCTCTCAGCATGCCATTCGTGCACTTTTTTCACTGCTTAAATTTTTCGACATTTGCAGATTTTTTCTCCCTGTCCTGTTTTTGTCTCATATGGTTTTCTTGTAGACATAAGCTCTGACAGCTTGTAGTCTCAAAACTTTTTTAATTTCAAGCTAAGCTAAGCCTTTCGCTCATTTCAATTGAAGCAAAACATTATTCTGTCCCTTTCTCTTGAACTGTTTTTGACTCTCTTGGATACTAGGAGACAAAAGCCCTGGCAGCTATAAGTCTCAATCTCTACAAAATTTCAAGTTCAAGTCTACTTTCACTTCAGAAGACTGAATTAGAAAATTAAAAATTATCTCAAATTTATTGCACTCTTTTATTAGCTGTCTGTCATAATCTGGAGTTATTTTAGTAACCAATTAAAAGAATAATTGTATTAAAAAGGATTAATATTATATGTGATATTATCTTCCTTTGGGGACCAGCACATTCATCAAAAGTACTGGCTTTCCAGGGCTGTTAAACTATTAACACAGACTGCATAACTATTTGAAATTCCACCTTTGTTCCTTGATGAGACTGATTGATAGGAATTTAATAAAAATAGAATTTCATACAAAATGAATTACCTGTTTCTAAACATGTTTTCAAATAAAAAGAGCAGTTTAATATTAAGTAATTGAATTAAATTGCCAAATTTAATGGCAAAAAAATTAGCTGTTAAGAAAATTTTCTATACATGTGCATCATCGTTTATAATGGATGAAATAACCATACGTTGGTTTAAATTACACGTGCAATAACCTGAAAATTAAAGTAAATTTCCAAAAACACAATCAAGATAGAGCTAAATTTTAGAATTTTCCAAATATGAAATTTTCTGAAGAGTACAATTTTATTTCCATTATTTTTTAGAAAAATGTCTAAAAGAAAAAAAAAATACCTAAATTATAATAACTGCAAAATTTAAAATAGAACTTAAAATATGTGCAAAAAGCAAATATCTGTTGTCACATTATAAAAGGTTATCGGGGCTAGTCTTAAGACAGTGCGGTTGGTAAAGTTGATTTTTTTGACGATTTCTTGCCAAATCTGGTTGTTGTTCTGAACTGGTAGTTTGGCGAGTTTTGGGATGGTTGGCGTGAAGTTTCCGCATTTGGCGAGAGACCGCATCATGTTTTTAAGTCTTACCGATATCAGATTGGAGCTAGTGTGTGAAGCTATTTCACTACGCAAAACTTATCAAATGAAAACTAATTTCTTCCTTCAATCATCTTGAATTGAAAAATATATTTAAAAAAGTGAATAATATCAATCTACAGGAAAGTGAAAATCTCATTTGGACTAAATGTGTCAAAGAACACAAACTTTGTCAAACATAACTTTAAAAGTGGGGAAAATATGTTCAGATTTGATGAAACAATGAAATTAGCTTGAATTTCATTACAAAAACGAAAAGTATTTCTGCAAATCATGAAAAAAGCATTTCTAAAAATTTGTTAAATATTTTGAGGAAAAAACTGCATGACAAATAAATGTGTTTCATTAAAAATTTAAAAATGGTATAAAAATTATTTTTGCACGGTTATATTTTATAAAGCTATTGCAGGCTTTGCCACAACCAGGCTCAATTTTTTTATTAATTAAAATTTCAAAAAAAAAAAAAAAAATGCTCCGATATGCACATTTCCATTCTCCAAAGTATATTAGTTCCAAATTTCATAGGTCTAGGTGAACGTATGTAATATGCCAATAGATACATACATTCACTTCTATTATTAGTAGAGATAAACAGGTAGAATTTCAAAATAGATTTTTTTATATTAATCCATTTTATTTTAGTGATTATAAAAGCACTAGCTGATATACCCAGCGCTCCTCAGGATAAAAATGTTTTCAAGTCAAAGCACTTATAACACTTTAAACTTAGTTAAAAAGTTTTTTGCTGAAGTGTTTTTCATTGATTTTTAATGGCCTGGTGGTAAGGTCCCAATCTCGGGGTAGGAAGGTTCCTGGTTCGAAACCCGATTCCACCGGAGAACCGCCATGTAAGCTGGTCTGCTGCACATGAAATCCACTGGGGCCAAACATCCTCCCATGGGTGTGGTGCGGAAGCTTGGAGAGGGGATGGCAGCTCAGGTGTTGTCCTCGTCATCTGACCGTGGTTTAAAATTACGAGGTCCATCCCAAAATAGCGGCCATGTTGCTGCAAAACTGGACATAAATATAATTAAACTAACTTCATTGATTTCCGTTCATCCTCGTCTGTCTTGTCTGACACCTTGGCTAGCAGTTAAACTCTCTTCTTTTTCTTTTCTGTACTTTGAACCTTTTGGTGAGAGTCTATCAACTCTTAAATTCTATTTTTTCTTCCCCACCTCTGCTACGACGACAACAGAAGTACTTCCATATCATCAACTTCATTGTCATGACCTAAATTACAATTCTCTTCTTTTAGGTGTTTGTGTGCCTGACCAGAAAAACACTTCTTGTTGGTCCTTCAATTCCTCCATGGATCCTTTCCATTCAGTAGGAATGGGACTCGGTAACCTTAAATTATTTTGCACACTCATTAGATAACAATTTTTGTGAAAATTAAATGAAGAGGTATGCAAGCTTTGAAATAAAAGCGAAAATAAAAATTTTGTTATTATGAAAAGAAAGCATCAACTTTAACAATTATTATAAAAATAATTTTTTGATCTTTAAAATGGTGTAAAAATCAATTTCATGCAATAATTATTTCAGAAGTTGTTGGCAAAAAACTAACCGAAAATGCCAAAAAGTGGCATAATTTTGTGTTGCTACTATTCACCATTTAGGATGAGTTCTTGTGATAGGCGGATAAACATATACATGCATTTTTTGCTTTATATTATACACTGGTAGACATGATTAAGAAACTCGAGAAATTTTTATTTTGTTTTAATCATAATTGTGAGCCTTGTTTGCAGAAGTGGTGATTAACCGCCAAATACGGTTGTGTGCATTTTCATGTAACCTTATATTGTGTATAGTTAATAATTCTTTCCTTCTCTCTTATGTTGTTATGAAATAAAGACAATTTTATATTCTCTGAGCCTTTCATGTTTTTCCACTGTGCTGATGGCGTCAGAATAATTTACCCCAGTTTAATAAAATAGCAATAATTCAAAAATGCATCTAAATTTAGTATGACTCATAAATAAAATGAGAGTTATAATAATACAATAAAATGTTTAATAATATAATTATGCAATTATTTTCTTGAACAACGATGATTTTTGTGCAGTTTTTAAGCCAGCTTTTTCTTATCCAAGCAACTGATAACTAATTTAAAAGTACACTAATATACCAAAAGAACTATCTGTTTTTCAAAGCATATTTATTAATAAACTGGCATAAGATAAGGCTTATTACAATAAGCTTGTATGAAAACAGGTATTTGAGCAAAAAAAAAGCTCTTTCTAATTAGGCTAAATGGTGTGCGGGTACAATGAGCCAAAAAAAATATAAGGGTGGTTAGAAGGAATTGTAAAAAAAGCTAAAATTTCAAAAAAACAAAACAAAAAACATTGATATTTTTACTGAAACATGCTGTTTACAGGATGAACAATTATCAAAATGGGGATTATTAAATTGAACCACAAATTAAAATATTTAGAATCTTGTCAAAAGATTAACATTGGTTTTTATTTTGATAATGACCAACTGATAGTAATGTTAACTCAAAAATTACAGTAGGTGAAATTAACTGCACTTAATTATTTATCTCATTTGCAAATTGAATTGCTTTAATTTAAAAGTTACTAATTTTGACTTTATTAATGTAAAAAGACCATTTTTGAGGAAAAAAAAAAGATTTTGTATTATCTTATTTTTCTATACAAATATTTAACAGGTTGACCAACTAGAAGATGGATAAGAAATACAATAATTAACACAGCATTATATATTAAACATTTGTAAGTTACATTAACAAAAAATAATGACTGAATAAAAATTACTTGACTTAAAATTAATAGACTTGCATTCTCAATAAATTCCAAGTCTACAGCTTATTTATCTGAAAAGGTGTCCGAGTGTTTAAAACTTGAAATTAAAGCTTATGTTTGAATTAAATATCTTCATACACTAATTTCAACATTTTATTTTAATACTAAAATGTTCATTGAAATATTTAATTCCTCAGCAGATGTTAATAGATTGGAGTTTTCAAACAATTACTTTCTGATCTTGTGTGAAAATAAAGGAACAAATAGTTAAAGTAACAAAATTTTAACTGAAAAATATATTTATTAAATAAACATAAAATTAAATTGTTTTTGTTACACTTGGTTACTAGTATATTAAAATCATTTTTTTCAAAACTTGCAGACATTTAGTAAATAACAAATCATTGGTTGCTGGTAAAAACATCTTATTTTCATGTATTGGAATGCATTTGACTCAAAATTAAGATTTAATGTCAAAATCTTTATCAAAAATAGAAACAGTTATAACTTTGTAGAAAATATATTCTTTATACATTTATAGGGAGAAAGAAAAGACCAATCCCCATTCTGCTTGTTTAAAGTAAAAACTGATTTAGTAATGCAATTTTTTTAAAGATGTAGAAAACTCCTGTAAAAACTGCTTTTAATTAAATTTGGCTTCATTACAAGGATACTGTACCTACTATCCTTTTATTGTTTTGAAATAGAAGAAATTTTAAAATTGATTGATTTGAAAATTGACCCTTTTTCTACAAAGTACAGAAATAAGACATAAAATTCACTACTTAAAGAGCAATAGCAGCTTGTGCTTTTCAACTGTAAGTAACTAAAGAAAAGTATATGCAGGGAAATAATTTTTATATTTATTTATTAAAAAACTATTCTATGATTTATAGCTAAGATTAAAAAAATATTGAAAGTCATTTATAAGCATTATTAAAGTTTATTTAAAAATGAAATACATCCTTCATTTTTTGTCTCAAGTGAAAATATTAAGTAACAGCTTTTTACTTATTAAAGTTTGCAAAAAAAAAAAGTTTTTTCTCCCATAAAAAAATTGTTGCAAAAAAACTTTTCCTATCCTACCATGATTCAAACTGCTTCTCAAATAATAAAATACAATAAGGTTTAAAGCAACATTCAGACTCAGATGTAGCAATAGGATTTGTCAAAAGAATTTTAATCAAAACATTAATTTCAACAAGAATGCATTCTAAGTAATTTTAACAGGCCAATATGCCTGTGTATCTGATTTAGAAAATTTAAACAGATCATCAAATACTTGATAAGCATTATATAATAAAATACAACATAAACACAAAAATTAGAAGAAAAGCAGAGCAACTAGTTAAGCAGAATTTAGTTTCAGTGGCAAGCACATGCACACCTCCTTCATTTTACAAAGGAAAGGATTCATGTGCACATTGTAGACACATGAATATGGTGAATGATACTGTGTAAAACGTAGTGACTTTAGATTTTTCTCTTTCCTAAGTATGTCTGAAGAAAGATTTTTACTGGTTATTGTATAAAATAAGAAAAATGCATTAGCAAAGGTGATAATAACCCTATTTCAAAAATCCAGAAAACTGCTGCACGTAAAAATCTGGCATAATTTCAGATAACTCAGAATAATGTGATACACACAAACACAAATTTTCAAAGAATATCATTAGCTAATTTAAAAAAAGTATATATAAAAAACAATGATTTATGTATCATTTCACAAGGCTGTGATAAAATTTTTCTATGTATACATATATAATGATATTATACATGACAATTATATTTTAATATAGACAATGGCTTTAAATTTCACCCGTTAAGTAGCAGATTTGAACCAGAAGTAAGTATATTAACTCGAGTTAGAAATGAGATGTTAGTATAAAGAGTATACCACAAGGAATATAAAGAATTTTGGTACAGGGCCACTGAAAGCAAAGGAGGGCTTGGAACATATGGACCCCCTGGACACTGGTATGAATGGTAATCAGAGGACGAAAATCTTTCTTCCTGCTGCCCGGTCACGTCACTCTTCCTTACTATAATCTGAAATCTAGCCACCTATGGTAATTTAAATTAATATGATGAGAATATGTGAATTTTAAATTCAGAGAAAATAAATGTAAAAATATAGTTAGATACATGCCCAGTCCCATTTGTAATAAATAAAAATATATACTCTTGAAACCAAAGGGAGTGGTCTCCACTAAACTTTCTCATATACTTCTCAAAAAGGTGCAATTTCCCCTCCCACCACATGGATAAAAAATGTGAACCTTCTGTAACCCAGAATGCCACGACTATCGACAAGTTTCCCTGAGCATGTGCCAAGGTCATAAATATCGCCAAGCAAAATGACCTTGTGTCATAATAAGAAAATTAAATATGCAATTTGAACGCATTTTTTTAACCAATTGAAACAACAAAATTGGACAAAGATCAACAATTAAGGTGAGAAGGTCACTTACCAAATTTCATTTATCATGTTCATATGCATGTAATTTTAGACAGTCAAACCCTTGACGGATTTGGCATAAAATTTGATAAGGACCTACATTCCTGATGATAAAAACTGTGTACCAAATTTTATCCCTCTAGCTATTTAAGTTTTTGAGTTATCATATTGACATGAACAAGGTCATATAGATTTTGTCCCAAATTTGATAAAAATCTACTAATTTTGTGTAAAGCCCATATACCAAATTTCATCCTTCTAGCTGGAATAGTTTTTGAGTTATTGTGCACAGACACATAGACATAATTCCCAAATTGTATTTTGTGGACTCGGGGAGATGTGAAATGTGGAAATTCATGAAAATCTTGAATTTGAATTTTTCAACGATTACAATACTTTCTCTGTGTATATGAGAAAGTAATAAAAAACAGTCTTCCTTATCCCAGGCCACTCCTTGGGCATGGGGATTTTGCCCCTTCTGCTCCCCGTCTCTTGGCGGGCTTATATATATACATATATATAAAATTTATCTGTAAATGATATTTGTTCTGAAAGAAATTTGAATAAGACATCTCAGAAAAGAAATTCAAGAATCTACATTTTCACAAATCCGAAACTTCCAGATTTGAGAAAATACAAAAAAATCCAGAATTCTGAGTATATACAGACCACAATCATCCCTGTATTAGATTGCTGATGATAAATTAAAACATAATGAGAAAATTTATAACAATCGCATCTTTGAAATGCAGGCGACAGTGTCTTAATAAGTTAGATTTGAGAGGAAATACTTTCTTTTCTATTTGTTATTTTCCATTCTTATTAAAAGAAATAATTCAATTATGCTACCAGTGTATCAACAACTGTAAAGGCATGGAAGAAAAATAGTTTTAAAAAACCATGGCCTTAAATTCTGGCATTAAAAAAAAATGAAAATACAAAAGTCAATTGTTCCATCCAAACCATTTATCACTTAGAATAAGAAAAAAAATCGAAACTAAACATCCCCTTCAATTAACAGTTAAAAAGATAATGAAAATAAAACAGAATGATTAGAAAACTCTGTGGATTTGACATTCTGGAACACAACTGAACTACTGTTGGAAGACAACTTAGCTGACAAAATTTAAAATTTTCCAAGAATAAAACAATATGCAATTCTACTTGAAATTTCAAGACCTTTACAATGATAGCATAACTTTTAAAGTTCAAAAGGTAAAACAAATATTTACAAGTCCAACTCTAGAGGATGTTTCACAGTGCTCACACTTTTTGCTTTTAAAATAACAGGCATTTCAACCTAACGAGAAAAACCCTTATACAGCAACATCCTTTGCAGATCATATTACAGTCACAGAAAATAATTTGGTTTATTCGCATAATGCAAAAGAAATGCTGATATCCAGCTTGAAAAACAAACAGACTAAACTTGAAAAAGAAAATAATATAAAAATTCAAAGAACGAAGACACATGCTTAAATTTTAACATCACTTGGAAACTTCCAGAACTTTATTAATTGGATAATTTTGCATAATGTTGCCAGTAAATTGTTAACGACTTATAGAAAACTAATTATAAAAGGAAACAAAGTTTTAGATCACATGCATCTAAATTTTATAATTTTAAACCAAGGAAAGTTAAGAAGATTTTTTTTTTTTTTTTTAATGTGGCACAGTCATAATGGTCTCAACTTTGAAATGCAGGCGACAGTGTCTTGATAAGTTAGATTTCAGAGAAAATGCTTTGTTGCAAATATTGCACATGAAACGTTTTTCTTTGGTGTGGGTAAGATTATGCGTTAGCATATTAGATTTTTGACTGAATTTCTTACCGCATATATCACACGAATGAGGCTTTTCCTGTGTGTGAGTTCGATAGTGTCTTCTTAGATAAGCTTTCAGAGCAAATTCTTGATTACAAATACCACATTTATGAGCTTTCTCCACTTTGTGAGTAAGGTAATGCGCATTCAAATGACCTCTCTGAGAATATGCTTTACCACAAATACTGCACTCATGAGGCTTTTCCTTTGTGTGAGAAAGGTAATGCTTGTTTAAATCCGATTTGTTGGGAAACTGTTTACTACATTCCTCACATTTGTGGAGTTTTTCTTTTGTATGAACAATATAATGTCTCCTTAGATGAGACTTCACAGAAAAATCTTTGTTGCACAATTCACACACATGTGGCCTTTCTTTTGTATGAACAAGAATATGGTCACCGAGATGAGATTTCTTGGCAAAGCCTTTGTTACATATATTGCATTTGTGAGGTTTCTGTTTGGTGTGTAGAAAACAATGATGCTTTAAATCGGCTAATCGAGTAAATGCTTTTTGACAAATATCACACACATGAGATTTCTCCATCAAATGAACTAATGAATGCCTTTTTAGATTGGCTTTGACTGAAAAAGTTTTTTCACATAAATTGCAGGTAAACTGTTTTTCTTCCGTTCGAATTTCTGACATGCATTTCTTGTCAGTCTCTTCTCCGAGTTCAGAGTAAGTAGTCTTAAAGGCTGGGTCTATGTAAATATTTTCAGTTTTCTGCATTGCGATTGAAGGGATTTTTAGATCTGAAGACATTTTTATTAGTCTGATGTCTAATAAAAATCACTCACACATCCACTTGCTACACAGAATTATCAAAAGTAATAAAATAAATTGAGATACAACTACTTGTTTGTTTTTGGAGTAAATTATTCGCCACGTGAACATCTTGTTTCAAATTAAGCTTTTCTAATTCAGAATTCCAATAATATATATAACTGATTACTCCCAGCTAGTTAGGTCATTATTTTATTTTTTACTGTTTATTATATGTAATTAATTTACATTAATTAGTAATTAAGCAATTTCAAATGTTTTTATTTTTTTCCTTTGTTGAGCTGAAGATAGGCAAATCGATTGATAAAACGGGTTTTGATATTTAAAGATGCAAAGGCTGTCATCCCCGCATTCACCAGAGGCTTTAACTAATAAATGTCACAAAAACTTCAGATACTAAAGAAAAATATGAAAGTTTTGTCTATTTTTGAAGCTTTGGCTTGCGAGTTCCTTGCATCCCGATCGAAGGAAAGAAGGAAGGAATTACTGATTAGTTTATTATTTATCAACAAGACAGTAATGGATGAAATCGAAGCGAATCCGAGGAACCGGATCTTAAAAGTGAACGAACGGGTCCTAATAAACATATCTTTCCACTCCCCAAAAATCATACAGCGCCTGGCTGCAAAAATCCATATCCGAAAAAATCTTAATAAAAAAATTGCACTTTTGTGGGTTCCTGGTCATTCTGGGGTTTCTTGGAATGAAAAGGCAGATTCTATCGCAAAGCAAGTATCAGATTTTTCACCTTATATAGATTGGATTGCCTCAGAAGACATCCTTTCCCACCTTAAAAAGCAATCATTCCAAATAACTGAAGAAAACTACCATAAAAGTAAATATCAATTATTGATTGGAAACATCCCGGACATTCTAACCATTTCTAAATGGACTGGTAACCGAGTACAAGATAGATTAATTGCTCGCATTATTAGCAAAACTATTACAACCCCAGGTCTTTCTAGATTCAACCTCCGCCTCGATCCTTTGTGCAGAGTATGCAACGAAATAAATGACATCTCTCACATTCTACTAAGGTGCCAAAAATATGCATCTGTTAGAGTTATACTCTGGAAAAAACTAAATATAGTTTCTGCAAACATCCCTTATGATATACTTTTGTCTCATGTTCTAGTCAACAAGAATCATCTTCTCATCTTTGTTCAAACTCTGAAGTACTTCGACATTGATTAGCTGCATCCATTTGGCAACAAGTGTTTCGGATCCATTGTTTCTTCTCCATTTCGACGTCCTCTGAATTACCGCTAGGATTGATTTAATACTGTCAAGGACTGATTTAACCTTTGCTATGAAACTACCTGCTCAGTTTTCTTGGAATGATTAGCACTGCATCTAATTGGAAGTAGGGGATAATAGCCTTTGTTGCTTCAAATCCCGTAACACAAATTCAAGTCAAGCGATTTCACGGATCTGTTCATTTCAAAGAATTTTGCGCACACAAGTTTCTGGCTGTTTCGTTTTCACCGTTTTCAGTTGGAAAAAAATTGGTTTTAAATATGCTTTTTTATATGTATTCAATATAATTTTTTAATGTTTTCGTCAATAATTAAAACTGAAAATGGGGTCTATTCTGGTACCCCCGGTTGGGTTGGGAGATTTCACTTTTCCCGTTGTTAACGTGCGGGAAAAGTGACGTCTCCCAACACAACCGAGGGTACCAGAATAGACCCGAATATGATGGTGATCTTTCAAATAGCCCATCATCATCACCACATAAATCTACCTAAAAGATGACCTCCTATTTCGCTTTAAAAAAAATGGAAACCTTTTGTTCTTATATTTATTATTTATATCTGAAATTTTTTCATTAATTACCCATATAAATATTAGAATGTATAAAAGACAATATATCTATTGAAATTTAATTATCAGTATTTTGTTTGTATATATTATCTCTATTCTTTGCTTTCATAGCAACTTCTGGCTTATTTAATCGGATCTTAGTCAATAATTGGACATTATTCAGCACTTCCCTTGAAATGCTCGAATTTTTCAAAAAGCCAATGGTGTGTAATGAAGATAAATACTTGCCAAAGAAAGCATAATAGGTAGAGTTGCCATAATTGCCAAGCATTGGTACGGTACGTTTAAGTGCTAAATAAATAAAATAAAAAAGTGGGTAGGTAATGGTTTATTTTACTCTGATAAAAAAAATCAATAAAGTCTAAAAAAATCATTAAAGTCTCTATAAAATGAACATGTAGAATAATATGAAAAGATGCCAGGTTAATCTTTTTTTAGCCCAGACATATTTTTAAGTTGATTTTGCATTCTTAATTACTTTCTTCTTTCACATAATTATAAAATTGGGTACAAGTCATTTTAAAACTATAATGACAAATCAAAGGAATCAAAATCTCTACTGACAACCTGTTTCTTTCGTCCAATCATTGAGTTGACATTAGGGAAAGTATTCTCTTCACATTTGCATTGTCTGCCGGAATGGCAAATATGTATTAGTATATGTATGGACTAAGTAATGAAATATCGTGCTAGCCATGTATATACAGGACATATGAAAACCCTAATAATAGGAGTTATGAATTAAGTATAAATGAAATACAAGTTAAACACTGAATGAATCTTTTCTGTAGTGAATATTAAGTTGATTTCCAGCAAAAATGCAAATCTTTTTCCAGCCTGATTTTACTGGTAAATGCATATTCTTTACCTGGGATATAATCTCTGTTGTTTGCTTGCACTACTGGAGTTAGTTACTAGTTGGAGCTTAGTCATTAATTGGACATTATTCTAGAATTTTCTTGAAATGCTTCGATTTTTCGAAAAGTCAATGGTGTGTATTGCAGATAAATATTTGCCAAAAAAAGCACAATAGGAGTTATGAATTAAGTATAATTACAATAAAAATTAAACACTGAATGATTCTTTTCTGCAGTGAATATTAGGTTGATTTCCAGCAAAAATGAAATTTTTTCCAGTCCCTTTTTTGGTATTATTTTAATTATACTTACAAATGCATTTTCTTTATCTGGGATATAATTTAAACTTGTGACAGAAAAATTCCGAATATTAATTTAGTGAAATTGCAATGTTCTGCTTGAATATTTGTGTATGGGTCATTCTCACGAAAAAGTGCTTTTTACAGTCCCGGGGTGATAAAAATTAGAAAATGAAACAATCCTATTTTTCATATGTACAATTTAAGTTTTAAGAAAGCTATTCAATACGTTTCTACTAAAATAGTTTTACTATTTAACTATCATTTTTCAATGAATATAAGACAAAGGTTCCCTCCGTGGACGCACCTACATCTGAAACACAAGATAATTTTTACTGATACTCAAACAATTAAAAAACTTTCCATTTTTTTTCTTTAGTATTATCTAATTTAAAGTCTCTAATTAAGATCTATATTAATACTTTTTAAAATGTATAATTTTTACTTCGGAATTAATTTTTAAACTTTGTCCCTGAAAAATTAAGTTTCCTTCCATGGACAAAGAAAATAACTTAAAAAAATATCATAAATGGCAGCTCATGTCAAATCATCATGAAAGAGTTTATAAGAGAGACACCAAGTTGTGGCAATAGTTGTCGCCGTTCTCAAGTTATGTGGGGTAGAAGGACTTGAGTGGAAACTCTGCATTATAAATGTTACATGAATACCTTTAAATTTTAAAATAAAATTATTATTAAGACTTAAAAACTTATATGAGAATTCAATTTCTCGAAACACTCTTCATGGAAATATCCCTCAAAAGATCTTAATAACTTTCTTTTGAGGGTAATGGATAGGGGGTAATGTGTGAATTATTTTTCATAATAAAAATAAAAATTAATTTGTGATAAGGATTTCTATTTTTCTCAATCTTGTAGCTCTAGTTGTTGTGAGCGCTTGAGGGAGCAACTTAACGGTAAACTTAAAATTTGAAATCGTGTTCTGTATTGTTTCGATATTGTCGCCCTTTGGGTGAGAACTAGTTGATATAACCGGCGTTGTTTGGAATAAAGTATTTTCTTGCCTAATTATTTATAAAAAATAATCTTGACTTAATAAAACAATTTTTTGCTGTAGCGTGGATTTTCGTTCGTCCCTTCCGTGTCGAGTGACCCCCGGCAGCAATTACAACTCCTGTCTTCTTTTTGTCTCAGTACTTTGAACCACGTGGTGCAAGTCTAGCAACCAGTGGAAATCTATTTCTCCAACACCATGATTGCCACTGTGACAACAGAACCCAGATAGCAAAGGAAGCTTTCTAAAAGGTTTTGGTAACCTTGTCTTCGGCAAGGGTAAAGGGATGTAACAAAGGTTTCCATGACAAGGGTTGAACCTTTCATCAAGGTAGAGGAAAGCTTCGCCAGGCAAGAAGAAACAAGGTTTTCTGTAAAGGTTTTAGTAAGATTTCCCCAAGCTGTTATTACAAGCTTGTTTCAGGCTTTTTAAAAGGTTGTTAAGAGCCTTCCTTCGGCGGGCAAAATGGAACCCCCGCTCCAAAGCCGTACTCCTACAGAAGGGCCCAATCCCCTTTTTCACCCCCTCTTCAACCCCCTCGCTCCTACAGAGGGGGCCAACCCCTTTTTTTATCCACCTTCTTCTGACGTCATCTTAGAGTTATCTTGAATATCAATTAATTAGAACAATTAGGAATCTTAATTAATCAAAGCTTAATTATTAATTTCATTAATCTAATTTTTAATTGAACTTACTTGTACGATTTCGTTGTAGATTGTGACAAAACTTCAAATTCCACCGAGCCGGGGACCGAAACCGCGTTCATAGAGTTGGAAGGCAATTGCACTAACCACTATACCGTACGGGGATACACACGATGTTACAGATGGTTCATAAAAAGCTTTTCTACGTCAATTTTGCGGAAATAGTTTCCGAAACGGTTTCCTCGGAAATGCTTTCGCGGACTTGTCGTTCAAACCTTGTCGGTGAGGTAGTTCATAAAAAGCTTTCCTACGTAAACCTTGCGGCAATGATTTCCGAGACGGTTTGCGCGGAAATGCTTTCGCGGACAGTCTATGGAAAGTGAAATGGTAACCTTTCCGCAACATTCTTTGCTACTTGGGAAGTACCTCCATATCAATGACCGTATTTGCGCATTTCTACGCCCTAGACCAAAGTATATTCTACGCCATCTCCCCTCTCTAATTATTGTTCCAAAAATCGTCCTGTGGGTGTACGGTGAACAAGCGGAAACGGAGAAAGACGATTTATTCTCGAATATTCTGTAAACACGAAGCACAGGGACCAGGAACAATAGCACTTATACAGATTATCAACACAAACAGACAACAAATCACTAGCAATAACAATAACATCATTTCAAGGACTAGCAACACAAACAGATAGCAATTCACTAAAAATGACAGTAACAGCACTTTCAATAGCGCTCAGCTCAACAGCTTTCCAGCTCGCACGGCAGACGAATCTCCAAAGCGATTCTTCAAAGGCGTTCGCACTCCAAAGACGTTCGCAGTCGATCAACACACCTCCCCGTTATCCGAGCGCGACGCTATTTCTAGTCCCGACAGGCCGTGACGTCACAAGGAATCATCTGGGGAAATCCGAATATCGACTTCTAATAGAGATATGGAGAAAATTCTAGTGTTTTTGAGATCCTACATTTTGTCGACAAAGTCGCCGAGATCAGGGGTTTAGGCCGGCTGCCGACGGCATTCAATACGCATCCTTGTAGAATTCTCTTCCCAACCATAAGAATAGCGAGACAGGAAAGCGATATTACATCTTTGTAACAAAATATAATTTTCAATTTAATATACAATAGTTTAATTTTGAAACGTATAAGAGTTTAATACAATGTTTGAATTCTTTGAACCATATCAAATGTTTGTGCGGCAGTGGCCGAGATTCTCCCTTCAACATGTCATTCGCCATATCATAGCTGTATTTTGATTTGTTGGAAACTATGAGAATCGGTAACCCTACCATGACTAAATGTACTCGCAATTCTGAATGTTTAAAAATTAATTAATAGTTTTTACAACATTACTGAAAAGTCATAATTTTTAGAAATAGGAAGAACTTTGATGGAAAGTCAAAAAATAATTTCAAATAAGAAGTTCTTAAGGACAAAAAGGACAATATTTTGAGAAATACATTTTTTAAGAACCTCAAAGTCTGCAATGCCGCAAAATCGTGTAAATGAACACGATAACATCGAGGCTGGATACGATTTTGGGTTGCTGTGTAGCGCCATCTATTGACGAAAACCCTGGATATTAGTTTACTCAATGAGAAGTGCGCTTTCATTGCACTCAAAACCAGTTTTAACATGATAATGTTTATGGGCTCGATACTGTCTGTAAGTTGCTACATGCATGATGCAAACATCGTTGAAAACCCAAGGGAATCAAGATCATACAAAGATAGTAAAAAAATAAATAAAAATAAAGTTAATCGAATAAAACCAAAAACAAACAAGGAACCCATTCTAGTCCACTTTTTCAAGGGCTAAGAACTATTCGAAATGGATTCAAAATAGTAATTGGGACATTTTTCTGTAAGAAGCTAGCATTACGCCAAACATAGCTTCTCATAGCCCGAAATTTCCCAAACAAAAGACTATGGAGATTTGTACATCAAAAAGCATATAATCAAAAGAAAGAGAAAACACACACACATCAAAACGCTAATAAGGTGATTAAAAATATTAGCTATCTGGCTCTATTAAAATAAGCCATCATAAATAAAAAACTTACCTTATTCCCAAATTTGAGAAATGAGAAAAAACCCTTTATGTACTTTAACCTTAAAGCCAAGGGTGTAGTGGAGCCGGAAAGGTTCAGATTGCTCATCTAGCGCGCCAAAACCCAAAAATCTAAAATCATAAGATCACCTTCAATCATACTTCAAATAAATGTTTATATTCCAGAGAAACTAAATCATCCCAAATTCGGCTCTATTTATCCGGTATTTCCCCCTATTACGTCATCAAAGTGAAAGTTTCCCAATTGTTCGGCTCTTCTCGGAGAGATTGTACGGGCACTCTCATTAAAGAAAATTCATTTTAAGGGATTTATTTTTATTTGATACACGTTTTTTCTGTTAATATGGAAGGAAAAGGTGCGTATTTGATATTTCATATCGTTTCAGCTTTATTCAATGAATAATTTTCCGTGAAAGTCGGAGCAATATTAGGCTTAAAAAAATGGCCAATTTTTTTCTTTAAATATTTAATATTTTGGACTGCATCTTTTTTTTGTGCGCGTTTGTACATTGAAATTTCTGTTGGATAATAAATTATTGACCTTTGATACAAAGTCAAAATAAATTTTAGCTGTGTTTATGCGCGGTCTAATTTGGAATTTTATTTTCTTTTTCAGTCTCTCAGCTAGTTCTGCTGAAAAGACGTCTCTTTGAAAAATAAAAATAAGCGATTCTTCAGAGAATTATTTGGAAGAAGAACTCACACAACGTGTTACAATGAAATACAGTACAACATAATGTTCAGAGGAGATGGATAACGAAATTAAACGAAAAAATCATTCATTTTGTATAAATTTGAAACAAAGATGGTTGAGAAGTTAACGCGACAAATTTTTTTAAATGAATGAGAAATGGTTCTCATATTGTTTTTGTGTAATCTATCCTATTAAAATTCGAACGTCAACAGACGTATGTATGTATGTCCTTCTATCTTCTCATGAACCATTGAATCCTGAAACTAGCCGTAAGTTTCAAAAGATGGAAAATAATCCAAGGAATCCATTTCGACTATTCAAATTCCAAAATTGTAATTAGATAAAAAGATATTAATTAAAATCTTAATATTGATTGATTCCCTTGTGCTGCCATCCATCGACAGCTCCTATAACTATCTGTTACATCGGTTGTTCTTGCATCTGGTTTGTATAAAAGGTTTTCTTTTTTTCTTTTTTAGGGAGCTTCCGCGTTTTGGAGTTTTTATTTATAAACATCGGGAAAAAATCGATTTCCTACATTTTTTTTTCTTTTTTTTGTCGTACGGTGTTTCTCAATATTTACGTTTGTTGGGGGAAAATATTTATTCATTTTTATCCGCTTTTTTCATTATTATTCAAATACGGGAAAGACGAAAATATATGTTTCTGGTGTTTAATTTATCAGTTTGGTGTATTATTAAATCATTTCTGTTTTTTATTTCGTTTTATTTTTTCTTTTGCAAAACATATATCATGCTAATCTGTTTTAATTTATAAGCATAAGAATTCTCGCGCTTTCATTCAAGCCAAACTGCTTTAAGGTAGTAAAAAGGCTAGAACTGAAAGTTTTGATCCAACGAGAGGATTCAAAACGTTTACGTTTGTTGGGAAGCTTAGTGACAATATTTGTAGGGAAAAAACAGGCGGGCATATGAAAAAAATGTGGATTACGAGAAACGCTGGGTTATTAAGTATAAGGTAATTAAAAGTTTGGATTTAAAAATTTTAATTAAACAATATAGGATTCAAAGGATTTTTTTACGTTTTGGGGGAACGTAACGTTTACGTTAGCGACAATATGTGTAGAAAAAATAAACCGGAGGCGAGCATATGAAAATTAGTAATTAAAAGACTAGATTTGAAAGAATATTTACATTTGTTGGGGAAAGTAAGTGACAATATTTGTTGGAAAAATAACGAGCCGGATATATGAAAAAATATGAATCACAAGCCCTCACGTGATCTCACTTCTCTCCTCCCGGGAATATCCCATTATTCAAGATTGCCCGTGCAACGCCGGGCCATGCAGCTAATCTTATATATTAAAATTCGAACGTACAACGGACATACATGCATACATACGTCAACAGTCGTATGTATGTATGTCCTTCTATCTTCTCACGAACCACTGAATCCTGAAACTAGCCGTAAGTACCAAAAGATGGAAAATAATCCAAGGAATCCATTTCGACTATTTAAATTGCGAAATTTTAATTAGTTAAAAAGATATTAACTAAAAACTTAATATTGATTGATTCCCCCGTGCTTCCATCTATGGACAGCTCCTATAACTATCTGTCACATCGGTTGTTCTTGCATCTGGTTTGTACTTTTTTTATACTACTTTTTTATGATTTTATCCGGACGTTCTCACGAAAAAACCAGAACTGCTCCTTTCTTATGGTTTTTTAAAATTGGAGACATTAAGATAAAAAATTAATCGAATAAATGCGTTTTGAATATTAATCTTGTACTGAAATGTTTCAGCTAAAATGTTTAATTAATTCTTCAAACGACTCATAAGCATGCAAATATTTAATGATGAATTCTTTTATGTAAAAAAAAATTGTGGAAATATATTCAAGCAACATAATAAACACGACAAATAAGCAAATCGACGTTATAACTCAAAACAAAAATTTTATTCGATCATTGATTCTTCTTGTACATAATTACTTTCCGTGTCTCATAACCATGCAAACAGTTAATGATGAATTCCTTTATGTAAAAAAATTGTGGAAATATATTTAAGCAATATAATAAACACGACACATAAATAAATTCGACATTATAACTCAAAACAAAAATTTTATTCGATCATTGATTCTTCTTTACATAATTAATTTCCGTAGCTTTCTAAGACACTTAAAGCATTTTGTTTTGATTGTACAGACAAGTTACAAATTAATAATTGCATTAACTTCAGTCCAAAACGAGAGCATCAAATACAACATGTACAGCATCAAGTACAACATTTAGTAGGCTGAATTTCGTTTTTAAACAGTGCTTTAGAAAATGTTTTATGGCTTATAATTTCAATTAAAATTCATGCAAACAAATCTGATAATAAACAAATCATACAAATAAGATAAAAAGATACCAATTAAAATTACATATCATTAGTAAAGTAGTGAATTGCAAAACACAAGATGTCGCTTTTCGAATCATTGTTCAGTGAAAAAAAAAGAATTTGACGAATTTTTATTAGACCATCTTTTTATAAAACAGGAAGAAATCTTTTAGATGTTTAATTTCAAAAATGCTTTTGTATCATTGAAAGGTAAATTAAGTAAAAAGGAAATCTTTTTTTCCCGAGACCTATATAGCCATGTCCATTATTAAACATCTATAATTTCTTTAGTTTTTTTTGTCAAATATAGTATCAGGCTTAAAATATTGTATTTTGTGTTTCACAAAATGTTCATACACATTCTTTCAACAGTGAATTTCTTTTCGTTTCCATAACAACATCGTTTCTTGTATATTTTAAAAGAATTAGAAAAGTCCATTTTCTCATTCATTCCCGAACAAAGATTAAAACGCTTCGCTAGATTGAAGGTAAAAGACTGGATGGTTAAAAGATAAAGAGAGGATTTGATTTTTAAAAGAAAAATAATGAACACAGAGAGAGAAGCGTTACGGCAAAATAATTCAACAGAATAATTAAGTTTTGAATGTAAATTAAACATGCAAGTTTTCCAAGAACTATATACGAATCTCTCGTTTAGATGGTTAAAACCGAAAATAGATTCTAAAAATAGTATAACTTTTTTAGGGACGAGAAAGTTTTCTTGAAAATCCCCATTTCATTTTGAAGATTGTAGGAGGTATCAACAAATTTCTATCGCATTTATCTAACTTTAAAATTAATAGTATAAAATTTATAAATAAAAATAATGTATTGAAATTTATCAGTCTATAGAATGATAACCATTTAAATTCTATCTGAAAATATGGCTATGAGCATTCTGATTTTACAGTAACTCACATAGAAATTAACCTCCTTCTTTAAGCAAATAAATGCCGAACTTCTTGAACGTATTCCTCAGTGTCATCATTTCTCACTAACCCCAGAAATTGAAGCATCGACTTAGCATAACTGTTAACCGTACCGAACCAAGAACTTGGTTTCCCTTCTTCTTTTTCCGATAGGTGGCGTTGCAACATTTGCTTGACCTCACTTTCACTTCGCACCACTCCATCGCTAATCTTTCCCAACATCACTTCCTGTGGAGATAACATACATTCATCCATTGGTGATTTATATTTGTTGCCTGTTGTGGTTCGGGTTATTAAATCAGCCAGCAGTAACGAACAATTTAAATCGGGAACTTCAGTTAAATGATTGTTACTTCTGACCTTTTGATCAATTAACAAAAAGGTTTTTGAACATCTATTATTGCCATTAAAATTAACATTGCAAATAGTATCATATTTTGGTCCAATTCTTTCTTTGTTGCAAGGGTCTTCTACAGAAGCCGTGTCAACTTTAACTGTATCTGCAATTGTAGGACCTGACACCACTTTTGAAAAAATGTTCCTGGTTTCAGTATATTCATCAGGCAAATCAGAACAGTCGCCATGGTTTCTTACAGATGCTTTTTCTCCAAAAAAGATCTGATTAATTGAAATTACCAAATTTGATACGAAATATGTCTTTAAAAAATTGCATAAGGAGTTAATTGGTGATGACATGACTTTTGAAGCGTCGTTTGTCATATAATCGTCGGCTACAACAATTTCCTTAACTGACCTTGACAAACGATTCTTAGATCTATCGCACTCCTTCTTGACTGTTTCTTTCGATCTGAGAAGGGGTAAGACTGCATTGCCGTGCGTCGTGATGGACTTGTATGCGGCAGGTCTGAACACAGTCATATCCACATACCTGCCAAAACCTGACAGCTCTAAATCTGTCCCATTTTTGTAGCACTCCAAATCTTGAAAAGAATAGTTGAACGTATTTGGTTTGTTAATCATTTTCACCTCCCACAAAGTGTAAGGGCTGAGCAATAAATCACCTGATTTGAGGGTGTTATATGCTTCATTCGATCGTACTGGTACTCCATCATCGTTATTTTCGTAAGAGTATGAGATGTTGACGCTGTTGCTGGTTATCAAGAAGATTTCGTTGGCGTACCTGTAGTAAGAATTACCGAGATGAATCGCTAGAATATCGAATCCTTTAAGCGTTTCATACAGTAGAGACTGTGCGGTCTTATTCTTTGTTTTAAAATGAAAGTCGATTTCACTGAACTTGATGGCATCTTTATGAGGTGCAGAGTATTTTACGTCAGCTTTGAGAAGGACTACTTTTCCTGACAATAAGTTCGAAATTAAACTTCCAAATTCCTCACTTTTCCAGATAAAAAACGGTTGGGTCGAAACGCCTCGACTGTTGAATTCTTCACACTCGAGGTGCTGGTCATCGCTCGTGACAGAAGCATCATACAAATCGATTCTCTGCTTTATTGTTTCGATTTCTCTCGCCGCATTTTGGACTAAGTTCTCGATGTTTGTGTCCAATTCAAGTTGGGACGGGAGCATGGGGTTGTCGATGTAGCGGTCAGCGAAAGGAAACACCCACTGCTTCAAAGCATCGATAGCTGACGTGTACTGCTCAAGCACTGTGTTGGCCCTTATTGCAAATTCAAGATGGTTGGTGGCTTTCACAAGCTCTTGGTTCGTGATGTTTATGCTATTTGCTGCAACGGAACTTATATCTGCTACATAATTAGCCAGGTTTTGTTGTTCTCGGTAATTTTGAATGCGGTCGTATATGATGATCAAGGTTGTCATTACTTCATCCAACTTCTCTATGCTACGGTTGAGATCATTCTTTACTTTGAAACCTTCTGTTAATCGTTGCATTTGCAACCTTATATCCTTCAGGGTATTCTGTACTTGCCATTTCGTCACATCAAGGGCTGCTTGAGATTCGGTTCCAAGTTTATCGATAATGTCTTTCATATGTTCTTCCATTTCTAGCAACATCGGTACAATGGTATCATAGATGTTTTGTTCGTACTCCCTGAGCATACTAATTTTATCTTCCATTTCTTCCATAGCATCAGTTAAGGCATCCACTTTTTCTTCGTCCTCTTTCATTTTGTCGTAGATATTAAGCAGCAAAGAGCCGAATTGGGCAATTTGGGTTATTTTTCTGATTACCTTTAATGCGTCACCGCTTTTTTGATCGCTCGAATGGATTTTTAAGTCCTCTCCTTTTCTTTTGAGTTCTTCTTTAAGTTCACTTTCTAGCACGCCGACTTGCTTAAAATCCAATTTGTTGTCACTGATTTTTTGTAGCTTGTCCTTAATATCGGCAATTTTGCCTGTCATGTCACCCAGTTTTTCTGGGTTTTTCTTTATTTCTTCCGACAAATCATCCAGAAGTTTGTTGAGATATGCAACTCTTTTATTTCTCATCGATTTGATTTGGTCACCTATATTTGCTATGGCAGACACAATATCTGATGGTAGATTTAAAGTTTGTTGCTGATTGTTGAAAGCCAATGATTCAGCAACAGTGCTTGTTCCTTCTATTACTGTACCAGCAATTTCTCCAATAGGTCCTAAGAAACTTACTATTCCGCCTATGATATGGAAAACACTGAACAATCCTTTCATTGCCAAAGCGTTTTCCAATTCTTCTTTTTTATCTGCCAATTTCTGCAAATCTTTTTCAGCTTGCTTCTGCAAAGCAAAAGTTTCTTCAATTAAAGAGTTTACCTCATCGTCAATTTCGGCATTAATAGTATGAATTTCAGAGCGCTGTTTCGCGATTAAAGAATTGGCTTCTTCTATCTTCTTGTCAATACCTTTTTTGTAGTTTTCTTTGTATTTGTTAATGACATCGACTTTGTTGTTTATCGTTTGTATGTCTTTAAGAATTTTTATGTTCTCTTTAATTAAATTCAGATACTTACGGATGTCTATTATTAAGTTCGTTTCAGAAATTTTTTTTAAATTATAAATCTTGCCGAGTGTCGCAGTGTATAAGTAGTTAAGTACCTTTTTGTTCTCACCTGAATTCGGGCCATCAATATGACTTTTCGCATATTCACTTATCCTATCTTGCAAAGAACTGTAAAATGGGGTAAAGTCAATCTGGTCGCTTAATTTGTGGAACTGCTCTTCTAAGCCCCGAAATTCGTCGATCAGTGCGAGAGTGTCGTAGAGTGCTCTCACATCATTACTGCTACTTACCATGTTTAGGAATTGCAGGAGAGAGTGCTTTTTAAAGCGATCATTGATGTTTTCTCTTAAGTAGATCTTGTACTCGTTGATTATATCGGTTAGCCTACTAATGCCATTTGCGGATAATGGCTTTTGTGGATCCACAAGATTTTTTCCATCTGTGCCGTTGCTTCCAGCAGGACATGTCCTATAATTTTTTATAGTTTCTTTCCATTCCCATTCCGAGTACGCCCTTTGCCCGAATACATAACCAAGCCATGATGGGTCGCAGTGAGACCAGTTTGCAATTATGTCGTCTCCATCCTTACTCCCCTCGCCAGTCGCGGCTCCACCTTTACCAATTTCCCCATCTTTCCCCTTGACAGTGAGCTTTGTGATCTCCGATGGCCGGTCCAGCTCTAATATGGAGAGTGCCCCTGCATTAGCTCCTTTTCCTCCTTTCCCACCGTCGCCTCCATTGCCCCCTCTTTTGCAAGGAAATCCGAAGATTTTGAGAGGTTTCTCGGTGCAGGACCAGTAAGTATCGATTTTTGTGAAGATAACAAAGCCGCCCCCTCCTTTTTTTCTTATTCCTTCACACTTAAAGCCACGAACGGAACCATCTTCGCATGGAGGATCGGAAGCATAGGGTAGATAAGCGGTGACTCCAGGCTCAGTTGCGACTCCATCACCACCATCTTGTCCGAGACCTCCCTTACCACCGTTGGAAGTTATTTTTAAGCTCGCTCCGTTCACAAAAGTAGAACCTATTCCAAAGAAACTTTCTCCAGATCTTCCAGGATTTCCTGGAGCACCATTATCTCCATTAAGTTTGGGTTTAGCTCCATTTTTCGCCTTTGACTCCGCATGTGGAGCTCCGTCAGCTCCATGGAGTTCTATAGTTCTAGACCCTACGACTTCCCACTTGGGGGCTATAACAGAGACTGATATTCCCTTACCAGCAAACGATAAATCAGCATCAATAAATACTTTGTTTAAAGCAAAAACCTTAAACAAGCTGTATTTACCTAATGCAAGTTGAACTTTGAAGTTATCGCAGCTGTTATTTGTATCTGAATTACTTATTAGGTTTTGCAATGTTTCATTAAGTACGATGAAACTGCCTTTTACATTTATATAAGGTTCTGAACACCTAACTGTTGGTCTGTGCTTTAACGTTAAACTTAGAACATGGTTTAGCTCGTCGATCTTTAAACCTTCTGTTGCCGTGGTTAGATTTTTTATGGTTTCGTATTCTGACACATTATAATTCCCGATTTTGTTGAGAAACTTCTCGAAAGTGTTGGAAGTTACAAATATGCCTTGAGGTTTTTCTGGTTGACCCCAGTCTTCAAGGTCAGCAACGTTGTACCTTTGTCTGTCTTTCTGTATGTCGTATTCAGAGAACTTGCTGTACAAGTCATTTAGAAATGTATACCATTTTTCAGATTCATCAAAACATTTGGCTATATTTTTAAACGGCGACAACCACATCATTGGGTCAAAATTTAAAGGCTCATCGCCTATGATCTCCATGTACTTAAGGTATTTTCCTTGATTTGAAACATTTTGTAAATTTTCTTTTGGTAAAGAAACTCCCAGGTTATCTGCAACATAACGAGCAGCATTCACCAATTTTTCAACTGTTGTTCCATTATTTGTTTCCTCTATCAACTCCAAGATAATGTGGCTGTCTCGGTTTAGTTTCTCTGGCAAGTTCTGTATTTCGAGAGACTTGATTTTTGTAATATACTCTTCCTGAATTGCTTTTGCTGTGTCATTCAAATTAATCTGTATGCGGTTATTTATCTTTTCTGCAGCCGAATTTACATCGTGTAATATAACTTTTTCTGAACCAGAAAAATATGTTTCCACATCTTTGAACAATTGACACCAAGGCTTAGAACTCAATGTCTTGTCACTTACTGTTTGCAAAAAGCTGAAGTATTTCCCTTGATTTGTAATGTATAATATATCATCTTTGGGTATGTCGATATCTAAATTTGAAATTGTACTGTTAATTACCAGTGATAATTTCTCTGGGTTTGTTACATTCTTTAACTTATTTACTAGTTCTGATGTAATGTTGTATCCGCTGCTGAATTTATGCCTAAATTCTTTGGCTTCTGAAGAATTCACGTCAACAGCGTTTGCTTCAGAAACAAATAAGTGTATTTTGTCACGAACTTGGTCAATCAGATTTCGATAATACTCTTGAATCTTTTCTGCAATATTACCGAGTCTAGACCACAAATTCTTGTTAATTTCTTCGACTATCTCATTGATGTCATTTTTTGTTTTTTCAGACACTGTATAACCAAAATCTCCATTATTTTTTGAAGTAAAATTCAGTTTTTCATATACAATTCTTTCTATATCCTGTTTACCGTTTTGTAACAATGCAACATCACTGACAGGACCTGGCTGGTCTGGTCTTCTGAATAGTCCTATCTTGGGATATTTCTCCCCTTTTTTCTCCAGCAAAACTTCCACAAATTTGATCGCATTTTCGTAAAATTTATTCTCTTTTTCGGAAAGATTTGGACTTTTTAAATTATCTTCTAAGTATTGCTTGGCTTCTTGAAGAAATTGAGCAATGGCGGCGATGACTTTGTCGTCTTCAACCAAAATGAAATTCTTTCCCTTTTTTATGTACTGGTTGTCGACTTTGGTAGCAACGATGGCAATGCTGTGTTTAAATTTTTCTATGTCTTTCACGAGATCAGTAACATGTCTCACAAGTTTCATGAAATCTTGTCTGTCGACGCCTTTCCTTATTGAGGGATGGCTGATAATGAAGACCATCTTGAGACTTTCCGAAAAGTCTAAGACTTTCTTGATGAAGTAAGTCGACGCTATGTCATGGCTTGTGCCCTGAGTGTCGCTGAAACCAGGACAATCGTAGTAAGCAGCATTCGTCTTAGCATCAACTACCAGTTCAGGGAAAATTGTCTTGGATTTTAAAGTAGTATTGCTAATCCTGTTATGGTCTTCAATGATGTATTCACCAGTACCTTCCTCAGTTTCTTTTGATATCAGTTTAGTGTTGTCACCAGCTACCCACTGGGTGAAAGTACTTTTACCGCTTCCAGTGTTTCCTAATATCAAAATTACATCTTTATGCTTCTCGTCGAACTTGATTTCCTTTTCTCCTCTTTCCAAAAGGTCGAATGTGTCTTTTATCAACTGATCACCTTTCTCCTCATCAGCATTTTGTGCCGATGCATCATTCGAGTTTGGCAGATTTAGGCCTCCGCCAGGGCGCGAAATTAGAGAGGGATCCATATTGGAAGTATTCATTATTTTCGTCTGGGTGTCCCCCCACCCACCATGGAGCCCAACAAGGGGAAGTAGTTACCGGCTCTGGAATCTCCCAGCCACGGCACTTTCTCCAGGGGTAACACCAAGATATAGTGGTACAGTTTCCATGTGGTAACCCACCTGTGGCTGCAACACTAGCCCTATAGCAGTATGCTCTCGCTTACAGAGCATGCCACCAGCCGATTGGCAGAGAGCGGGCTCACCCCTGCCGCCCGTCTACAGAGAAGCCCGGACCAAAGGGCACGCAGCAGAATTCCCGGGCATTTCCATCCTAGCCCGATGGGGAACACTGCAGGAACCCCAGGACTCCGTTTTCCTCCTTACGGGACGCCATACACGGCAAACGTATGGGCCAGCAAGGCAATTTTGGCATTCAGGATTTAAAGAAGACAAATATATGGACTGGCAAGGCGATTTTGGCATTCAGAGTTTAAGAAAGACAAACGAATGGGCCATCAATGTCACATTGGCATTCGGAATGTAAAGAAGGCAAACGTGTGGGCCTTCAAGCCAAATTTGCAATTCAGAATTTAGGGACGGCGAACTAACGTTAGTAGTCCAATTTTTTTTAAGGGGACGGTGGACTTTGAAATTAGCAAATAATGACCAAAATATGAAATTTCCTTCTTAATGTTTCATCTCCAAAATATTTGCTTATATGCGACTAAAATGCATTATAACATTTATTGTTACATAAAATGTATACTTAATGGGCTAACAGGAGTAAGCACATTGTTAATGATTTTTTCTCAAAATTATATTTTTTTGGATTTAATTGTCTTTAAAGTTTCCTATGTGTCTTTTTGGAAATTACATAAAATTTATAATAAAGATTCCTATTATACATTAAAATGAAACTGGGTATGCATTTAATGTTTCGAGTTCTTTTAGGTCAATTTCAGTTCAGATAAAACACAAAATTCTTATGAAAAAATTCATTACTTATACATAAATATATTTCTAAAATTTTAAATTTTAGATGGAATTACAAAATGATACCCAGTTTTGTTCCAGATGTAATTTTCATTTATATTAAGGGAAAAAATAAGAGAAAAATTAAAAATTACGTGGCATGAAACATTTTAAAATTTTTTCAAGATAACATATTTAGTTTTAACGAATTTTTTAAGGATATTTGACGTGTTTATACTCTAATATATAAACATGAAAAATTCCAGAACTCTGAGACAAAAATTTACAAAAAAGCCTAATAAGCTCCACTGTCCCCTTAAATGGCAATCAATGAGACAGCAAGCCACAGTTCGTATTCAAAATTTAGGCATGATCCACGTAAGCGCCAGGAAGTTAGATTTGGTAGTCAGATTTTGTACATGGAAATCAATGGGACAGCAAGCCATTGTTGATGTTTAAAATTTAGGACCAGTATTTTATCTTTGGTAATTAAATTGTACACCATGCGAAGGGTCATCAAGCCAACGTTATTTTTTAAA
>BGPR01001746.1:181209-209235 GCA_013235015.1 Araneus ventricosus
CGTCTTTCAAGGGACTGACGTTAAACGACGTATAAGTGGCAAGACGAAGAAGGCTATATAAAATAATAATCAAATGCATGTTACTAATTAATATAGAAAAGTCAATCTTTCATTTTTTGACAGAATCTGATGACAGCCATAAATATTTATTGTAATTCTCTAAATCACCGTTTAATACACCTTTCAAGGGACTGACGTGAAACGACGTATAAGTGAAAAGACGAATAAAGATAAATAAAATAATAAACCTTTCGAATTAAATTCATAATGCTGCAGCATTCCAATGAAATCATTTAAAATATTTTATATGAAGGTTACACATTTGTTAAACTACAAATGAAAAGGTTAAATAAAAGTTTCGGATGTGGTGCAGCCGTTTCTCCTCACTTTCGATAGACAACTCTTCGTCGCCAAGAAGAATACGGTTTGGCTTAGGGATGTATAATTCCCGATATTTTTAATAAGAAATATTTTTGCTATTGTTATATTTAAACATATGTTCTAATTGAGTGTGATCTTAATCACACTTTTAATTTTCAAATACTTAGTAAATGTTTGTAAAGTGTTTTGAAAAAAATTAAATTATCTTTTGTTTTCTTACACTTTCTGCAAAATTTTGTTTTTTTAGTTCTATATGCTGTCAATAGATGACGCCTGTAGTAAAAACGACTTAAAAATTTCCGATGAATTAAGTTAACCACAAATATTCCCATCAAGAAGGGAAGCGAACATCAAAACAGTTCACTATACCGAATTCCCTTTGCAGTGAATCACAAATCTGATCATTTTCCATTCCGATCGCAGTTAACTAAGCTTCCCTGCGAATATTTGTTTCGAACGATTATTGCGACTTTCTATCGTTATACAATATTACAATCGATAAGAGCTGCAATCATACGAAAACGCATATCACAACAAGAATGGTGACTCACACAGTCACAGGAAATACCAATGAAACTCCGCCGACCGCGGGGGGGGGCCCCCTTGACCGCAAAAAGAACGATATTCTTTCTAAACACCAGAATGGGCTTCCATGGTGCCATCTGATGACAGAAGATAGAATTAAAAACCAAAATTTAGGAAAAGTATATTAAAAAGGAATGATTTTTTAAAAATTTTGAAGGACTTTACGTACATTTAATTACAAACGATTGATAAAAACACCTTGTTGACAATAGTATTCATCACTGCTAATTGTGATTTTTTGATATAGCATAGTGAATAGCAGTTCATCAAATATTTTTCATCCCTAGCTTGGCGATGTGAGAACATTTGTTTTGGGTGCAAATTTTTTTTTGTTCGTGTCTTGCGCGCACATCGATCTTTATACTGGTGTCTTGCGCGTGCATCGGTCTTTATATTGATATCTTGGGCATCGCCGTTTTTGCGTCTCGTTTTAATTGGTCTCCACTTTACTCTTTTCGATTTAATTGAATTTGAATAATACTTAGGTTGGAATTTTGACAGTTCTGATCATTTCCGAATAGATTTGTTTAGACTGCCGTGCTCTTCGCTTATGTTGACTTTTTGAAGAAGGAACGTTTTGAGGTGAGAGCTTATTTTGGAATTTTGAAAAATATAGATTATTTACATTTAATGATAAGCGAAGCTACTAGGTTCCCGCTTTGCAGAAAACGAAGCTGCTTTTTTTTAAATTTAAAAAATTTGCTCGGTACCCACTTCAGATGCCACAAGCATTGTGTGCAGAATTTCTCCTTTTCAGACGCCGCAGGCATCGCGCGCTCTAGAAACCAATAAAAAGCTCACTGTGCACCCAAAAACATGTTGTCGCCTCGCCAAACCGCCTTTCTCTTGGCGACAAAAGCGGGGAGGAAGGGCTGTGCACCCTAAACTTTAGTTTCACCAATGAAAATAGGACTTCATGATTTTTGTGGAAAAAAGTATAGCAAAATAGCAGAAGATAGCTTTTACGATGAAAGTAACATATTCTCAATTCTCTCTTTTTTCAAAAGCACCAGGAATATTTTCTTATATATATTCTATATATATATTCTATTATATATATATCATTGAATGCAAAATTAAAAAGCATGAAAAAATTGCCATCATATTGTTAAGGAATTTAGATATAGTATCAATAAAAGTAGTACGAGTTGCATAAAATGATACCTAAATGACCAATTTTTTAAATATATTATTAATTTTTCAATAGTTATAAACACTTCTGTATTAAAAATCAAGAAAAAGGCAGCAATTAGGGATAACAAAATAATTGTATAATCCAGTTGTGTCCTTAAGTATGCACGAGTTTTCTGTTTTATTTACTTACCTTTAAACCTTGACTTTATTTGCATTACTTTTGGATTTCCGCTTTGAAGATTCCATTCACTTAGGTTTACATGTAGGTAAGGCATTTTAATGTAAATAAACAGAACAGAAAACTCGCCCATTCTCAATACTATTTAACTCTCTGATTCCTAAGACGATTGGAATGGAAAGACATCAAAATACGGGAAAGCCCGAGTTTCTCTTTCAAAGATAAGGGAAATTCAATTTCCCCCTCTCAAAACTCTTCTGGCCGTGCCACTCTAACAAAGAAAGCGCGCGCTGCGGGTGTGAAATCAATCACACTTAACGAAAGGGGGTGGAAACTTCACAGTGATATTCGGACGTCCACCGTATTTTGCTTGAACGGACGTTTGGGACGATCCCGTATTGATAGAGTTAAGATTTGGTTATTTAATGCTAATTTTAACACAGGATTACGCTTAATAGTAGATATCTTTAAAATTACAAGCCATATTCATTACAGCAGTAAACTCTTCTAATATAAATTCAATTATGTCCTCACCTTCGCCGTTAGAAAAATGGAAATTTTTGTTTAAAAGAATCATTTTAGATTTCACGAACCATAAACAACAATAAATAGAATTGAACAGAAAATATCGTTCGTACGTATGAAGCAATGAAATGGTTGAGCAACGAACGGTCTATGTAGAAACACAAAGACAAACCAAATTTTGAAACTAGCGGATGCCGCGTGCGTCTCAATGGACGAGTTTTCTGTTTTAATTTTTTTACTGTAATGTAGAACTTCCGTTATACAGACCGACTTCCGGTGAAAAGCTTTGTGAATGGGAATCTTCAAAATTTTAACTCTCTGTTCGAAGAAGTTAATTAATGTTTAAAGTAGAGTTTTTTAATGTTATGCCTTAAGGATATTTTGAAAATATCAAATCCGATCTTCCTATTGATGTAGCTCTTAATGGTTACTTAAAATAAGAGCCTCATTTTGTGGAAAAGCTCCCATAATTGTTCGATATTTTTCGTTTTTCCGATTTCTAAGTCTTTGTTTGGCGGTTAAATTTTTAATCAAACGATTTAGGTAATGACAATCATTCCATTTAGAATTCAGACATTTTTCTTTCTCGTATACGAAGTATACAAAGAGAAAGTATTTTAATCGACAAAAAATTCGAACTCGAGATTTTGACGAATCTCCACGTTTTAGACCTCTCTGAGTCCGAAAAACACAATTTTTGAATTATGTCTGTATGTCTGTCTGTGAACACGATAACTCGAAAACTATTAGAGCTACGGGGATGAAATTTGGTATGTGATCTTTACACATAATTTGTAGGTTGCTATCAAATTTTTGACAAAATTCGTCTATTGCGAATTCTGTTCGTTTGACTGTCTGTCCACGGTCTTATACCACTATAACTCAAAAGCCTGAATAGCTAGAGGGATAAAATTTGGTACACAGTTTTATCATCATGAATGTAGGTCCGTATCAAAGTCTGGAACAAATCCGTCTAAGGGTTGATAGTCTGTCGGACTGTATAATCACATACTTGTAAAAATTATATCTCCTAAACCCTTTGGCTTAGATAAATAAAAATTGGTATGACCGTTGCTAATATTAATTATAGATCTGTGCCCAAATTTCGTTTCAGTCGGTTAAAAAAAGGAGTTCAAATTTCGTAATTAAATTATCTAATCCGATTCTTCATGCGCATGCGTACTGGTAGCAATCTCTATGCACGCGGAAGTTATGGAGCGACTTATCTCACTTTGTCCTTGAGCCCGCAAGAATGGCGTTTTAATCGGTACGCACCTCCTTGAATTTGATTCTTTGCCTAAATATTTTGCAATCACTATAATCTACAATAAAATACCTTCTGATAATCATTGGATTCTGGGTTACAGTAGGTTCGAATTTTTTTATCCACGCGGAGGTGGGGAAAGAGCACCTTTTTGGGGAAGTATGCGAGAAAGTTTAGAGGAGACCACTCCCGCTGGTTTCCCTATGTTCTAATATAGCAATGATGGGACTTCATATCTGATTTAGGAGTGAAATGTATCAGATGTATGATGGTCTGTCGGACTGTATAATTGCATACTTGTAAAAATTGCATCTCCTGAACCCTTTGACTTAGATAAATAAAAATTGGTATGACTGTTGCTAATATTAATTATAGATCTGTGTCCAAATTTCCTTTCAATCGGTTAAGAAAAAGGCGTTCAAATTGCATATTCAATTTTTTTTACTTGCGTACTTGAAGCAATCTCTGCTCATGCGCAAGATATTCAGCGATAGCGAACGAGGTCATTTTCTCCTGTTTTCTTTTCACTCGCGCACGCTCTCACATTAGCATAGCTTGCTAGAGTGTGATAGAAAATAAATATTGCTAAGTTTTAATACATGCGCATCTCTTTGAATATGATTCTTCACCTAAATATTTTACAATCACTATAATCTACAATGAAAATAGCCTCTGATAGTCATTGAATTCTGGGTGACAGTAGGTTCGAATTTTTTATCCACGCAGGGGGAGGGGAAATGACAAATTTTTGAGAAGTATACGGTAAAGTTTAGGGGGAGCCACTCCCGCTGGTTTTAATAAACTTTAGTTTAGCATTAAACAAACTGAAAGAACACAGAATTCACTTCTTTGTGTGCTATTTACGAGTTTTCTGTTTTGTTTATTTACATTAAATGCCTCACCTACAGTGGTGTAGTCGCAAAATAAGCAGTGGCGGGACGCTCTAACCTGGGTGAACAAAATCGTGCTGTCCTAAGGACGTTTTCATAATTTTTCTTATTTATTTCTCATGAGAAAAACAACAAAAACCAGCGGGAGTGTTCTTTCCTAAACTTTCTCGTATACTTCCCCAAAAGGTGCCGTTTCTCCTTCCCCCGCGTGGCTAAAAAATTCGAACCTACTGTTATCCAGAATCCAATGACTATCAGAAGTTTTTTCATTATAGTGATTGAAAAATATCTAGGTAAAGAATTCAAAGAGATGCGTACCGATTAAAACGCATATATCGCACACTGCTAGGTTTCTCTCTTGCCGTCTCAAGGACAAACTGACGTAATTCTCTCCTTTCGCGAGCACAGACGATTGCTTCCTTACGCATGAGCGTGGAGATAGCGGATTGGTTTCAATGGTAAATTATACAGGCCGACAGACAGTCAACCCTTTGACGGATTTGGCCCAAAATTTTATACGGACCTACATTCATGACGATAAAACTGTGTACCAAATTTTATCCATCTAGCTATTCAAGTTTTTGAGTTATAGTGTTCACATGATTTCGGACATACAGACAGACAGACAGACTTCCCGTTGACGGATTTTGTTTAAAATGTGATAGAAACCTACAAATTATGTTTAAAGACCACATGCCAAATGTCATCCCCGTAGCTCTCATAGTTTTCGAGTTATCGTGTTCACAGACACACAGACATACAGACAGACATGATTCCAAAATTGTGTTTTTCGGACTCAGGGAGGTCTAAAACGTGGAGATTCGTCAAAATCTCGAGTTCGAATTTTTTGACAATTACAATACTTTCTTCGTATACGAGAAAGTAAAAAGAGTGTCGGAACGGGCGCTCAATTTTATCTAGTAAAGAAATAACGTGAACCTCAATTAAAATGAGGTAAATAAATAAATAAAATAGAAGTAGAGGGTAAGTAATTCGCAGGAAAGGGACGTTAAGTGAACACAAATTCTTGCTGCCCTTCACGAAAATACGAAACGAGGCCTCTCTTGGTTGACCTTAACATCCTCTACCTGCCATGAGATGTCTCTGGAGGTTTCTTGTACAAGTTCCCACAGCTAACGCAGCTGACAGGAAATCAATTTCGCAGCTGCAGAAAATAGTTCATCTTTTTTTTAACAGATGGCGCCACGGTATCAAAATACCCGTCGATTTGTAGTTCTTGTAGGGAAAGAAATTCGCCTCTAATCGAAACTGGTGCAAAATAATTTGCATTTGTTGTAAAATGGAGACGAAAATAAAAGAGAGTATCAGATTCAATTTCATAATAAATAAGTAAATAAATCGTGTTCAGTATATGCGCCTCTTGTCATCAATGATACAATATTTTAGAATATTCGAATTACTTTAGAGTACAAAGTTTGTAAACTTCTTTTTTCTTTGAGAATATGTTCTTTTCAAAAAACTTTGACAGATAAGATAGTATGTACTTTCTTTCAACTCTCATAAAACTAAATAAATATTTTCTCTGATAAAACCTGTCGTCATTTTTCTCGCAAGGAGGAAAAAAGACAGAGCATAAAGCATGTTTTGTATAAGGGATATATGCATTTAACATCATGTTATGTGAATTACTTTATGAATTATTACATCATGATTTGCTTTAAAGTATAAAGTTCGTAAATTTTTTTTATTTTGAGAATATGCATTGTTCAAAAAACTTTGTCAGATAAGTTATTATAATTTTCTCCGGAATGTTGTAAAATAAAATAAATTTTTTCCTCTGAAAATGCCTGTAAATTTTTTCTCGCAACGAGAAAAAAGAGTATAGAACATGTTTTATTGAAGGGAAAGGGGTACAAGGGGTGTAGTGCAACCGGAAAGAAGCGTAATGCCGTTCTGACACTGCTTTTTTTAATGAGAAATAAATGAGAAAAAATATGGAAAATGCACTCAGAACAGCGCGATTTTAGTCACATAGGTTAAAGAGTCCCGCCACTGCTTATTTTGCGACTATAACACTGGATAGAATTGTGTATTTAATATCATGTTATTGCTGTTACTGTCTATTTGGAAGTCTGCTTCACCTTATCTGGAATTGATTTAATTTGGCATTTAACAACTTATCATTTAAAGATATACAATTTTAGTCTATTAATTAATAATAAGATAAATAATTAATTTCATTATTAATTATTATAAAATTAACAAATTTAATTATTATTGATTTTATAATTAATTAATCAGTATTGTTTTTGAAAGATTAGTTCAAATATTTGAATAATTTCTTAAGCTTTTAAACAATAGACAGTTACTATACAGAAGTCAATGATACTGACTGTAAGTACTTCTCTCTCTAGACTTCTGAAGCTGGACATTCACGGGCAGACCGCTCCACACAAATGGCGTTATAGCACTCCACTCCCATTCCAATTTTCTGACCTCCATTTAGGTGGGTCATTCAGGGATATACCCTTTCACCTAACTGGTGTGGTAGCACTCCACACCCATTCAAATTTTCAGACCATCCATTTAGGTGGGTCATTCACGGGCAGACCGCTCCACCTAATTGGTGTAATAGCACTCCACACCCATTCCAATTTTTAGACCACCCATTTAGGTGGGTCATTCACGGGCAGACTGCTCCACCTAAATGGTGTGTTAGCACTCCATACCCATTCCAATTTTGAGACTATCTATTTAGGTGGGTCATTCACGGGCAGGCCGCACGTTAAATCATACATAGGGGCCAAACGCCCTCCCGTTAGTGTGGTGCGGAAGCTTACAGAGGAGATACCAGCTCAGGTATCGTCCTCGTCATCTGACCGAGATTCAAAATTATGAGGTCCATCCCAAAATAGCCTTCGCGTTGCTTCAAAACGGGATGTTACTATAACTAAACTAAAGTAAATCGACGAATCATCCTTGAATCCCCCTGGACGGTTTCCATTGCCTGATTTTTTATCTCACAGTTAAACGCGTTATGAAATGCCTAATCTTCACCACGAATTTAATTTAGCTCAGAATTAAAAACGCAGAATATGCTATCAAGGTATTTGCCACAAAATTCGAAGGCTCCTGTCAGTTCGGAGGAAAACGACATCTCGTCTATTCGGTCCAGAGATCTAACGCACGAACTTTGGTATAGGAGTCCAATCCAAAAGCCGCTACAACATTCGAGTCTGCAGAAACAGGAGTCTGGACGAATTTTCTGTTTTGCTTACTTACATTAAAAGCCTTGTCTTTATTTGCATTACTTTTGGACTTCCGCTTTGAAAAATTCCATTTACTTAGCATTACACCGTAATTACGTAGTAAAGGCATTTTAATGTAAATAAACAAACAGAAAACTCGTAAATAGGGAAGAAATGTCTTCTTTTATAACAGAGAGCTGATTTGTTTGAGAAGGAAGGTTTGTGGCATATTATTTTTACAAATTACAGTGGCATAATTTCTTAAGCGCCTTTCTAAAATATGTTTTTCGATTCCTTTTTAACGATTCAATAATTGTTAGAACCGGTTCAGCATCACCTGAACTCCTGTTCCAATACCTCTTGTCCATAAATTAGTCGGATAACTATCGGGATCCGGCCCGACACAATGACCCTAGAAGTTCCAATTACTGTAAGAGATCCGGAGCCCATTCATTTAGTGTTATGGGTCCATTTTCTCGCCAAAATAGAAGAAAAAGAAAAGCGCCAAGTAAAGAACAACCATAATGCTACAGTAATTTAATCCCAATAGTGTTTGGGGACAATTTATGACGCCAATACTCAATTTCCTCCGCCATGTCGCGGCGCTTTTTTCCGCTTAATGTCTTCTTCCCCTTTCCTTGGCTGGAAAATACAAATGTATGATTGCTGATATAAATCAGAAAAGGAAGCGGGTTATCACTTCAAATATGAACAAAATGGTCGCCAAGCACTGGCGACAAATGGGAAATAATTTAAGATATTTTTTTCCCGCGCAAAAACTGGATGGGAACAATGGAATGTTTTATAGGAATTCCTCTATCCGGCAGCAGATGTCGGAAAGTGCGCTATTGGAGGCTTTTGAATACACTATCTACCCCCCATTGGAGTTTATTTACGAGTGCGGTTATAGATATGATAGGGCGCAGCGAGTTTATTTGATAGAGTGTTGCGAATGGACCGCGATTCCAACTGAGATTGTTATGAGCCTACTCTGTGCCACTTGCGATGTTGTCATGGATTTGGATTCTTTATTTTCTATGAAAAAATCGACCAAAGGTATTATTTCATAGAAGGTTATACTCTACCATCTTTTAACACATCATCTGAGAGATCAGTTTGTTATTTTGTGGATTTTTTTTGCAGTGAATATGCCATTATTTGCAAAATTAGAACTTCAAAAATTAAGTTAAAAATTATAAAAAATAAACATTAATAAAACCTTAATATAAAACACAAAAAAGCAAATTAGAACTAAAAATACAATTAGAATGAAAGCAAAATGGAAGAAAATTGGAAAAGAACCAAAATGGCGATTCTTCCATTTCCTATCTTAAATTCCTAATTGTATTTTTCGTTCTAATTTGCTTTTTTGTGTTTTATATTAAGGTTTTATTAATGTTTATTTTTTATAATTTTCTAGTTCTAATTTTGTTTTCGTGTATTCTATCAGAAGCAGCTGCATATGCGCCTTTCTGTATAATGCAAAAGAGTTTTAATTAATTTTTAATTCAATTTCTTTTAATATTTAATTTAATTTTCGTTAAATTTTATCAATTATAACCATTATTTGCAAGTAATAGGGACACTATGATGTGAGAAAGCAATGAGATAGATTAGCCGCAAGCGCATTACAAAAGTTAATTCTGTTCCCTACTTTTATATAAACACACAATACTGTCATTTACTATAAAACAACAAGAATTTGACCACTCAACTTGAATATATTAACAGAATCTATGTGTGGTATTCAAGAGAAATAAAAGTTAGACTTGACAATTTGTTATTATTTTATTTCACACTAGCCGCCTTCACCGACAGCTTGTGTGATCACCAGAAATAGAATTTCAACTGAATCACTTATAAATAATTTTATATTCACGATAGCCTTAAAAAGTAGTTGTAAACTTCAAATTGCTATAGACATTTAACCCGTGTTGATTTCGTAGCCTTGCACTCTTTTTCTGTTACTTGTCTACATTAATTTAAAATACGCGGTTCATTTCAGCATTACATTGGCATCGCACATTTTACGTCCAGAAGCATGCTAGTTGGCTTAAAACACGCCGATGAAAAGAATTTAAACATAGCAACGATAAACTTTCAGTTTACTGGATTATTTCATTATATACTGACTATCTTGAGGACTTCCTTTAGAGATTTCACAGAAAAATTGATCAAATAAAAGAAGAAAGTAAAATCCAGTAAGATATATTCTTAGCTTTCAACAATGGTAGAGAAAGAAACATGCAAATAAATATTTGTTTAAGCAATGAAAACAGTTTGAAATGCGTTGCAACAATGAAAAATATTGTTGTAAATTATGCCAAAAAATTTATTTAAAAGGTTATTAAAATTAGAAACAAAATTGTACGGCAACTTAATTGATATAATTAAAAAGGTAACTTAAGTAAAGGACTTTCAGATGGCGTAAAAATGGTTTTGTTGCTATAATATTTTCGGAAGTTATTAAGGAAAAACGTGTAATTTTTGTTTAATTTTAATTAATAAATTGTACTTAATTAAAAAATCAAAAAACGGTCCCTGAGGCGCACATTCCCACTCTCCAAAGAATGTTCGTGCCAATTTCAGAAGCTTAGTTCAGGGTCTGCCCCTGCAGGAGCAAATGACACACACGCACGCACGCACACACACTACACACACACACACGCACTGAGCACAATACAGTACTGCCTCATCAATACTGTCAATATCAATACCAATATCATCATTAAAATACTACTACCACACACACACACACACACACAATACAATAATATCAATACGTCATTAATACACAACACAATAATAAAGCCCACAAAGACACACACAGATGCACACACACACATTCTCCTTTATTATTAGATTAGATTCTTTAGTAGAGATTCTTTTGATGGCGATGATTTCAGATATTTTATTTAATATTTTATCAAATAACTATCTGTATTTCTGACGTGCATGCGGTATTCTTTTATAGCTGTGGCGAGATATGTGCTAAAACAAACAAAAACTTTTCTCGGATTATTAAACTTCCTTATTTAGGGAAAACTTCCTGTTCATTACTTATACAGAACAGGAGACAAATATCTGTTAACACGTGGGGGAAAAGAAAGCCCTCTAAAAACTGGGCATTTAGGGAAAAAAATGACGGAAGGCTGTCTTTTCAAACAGCCGCTGATGTTAAAGGCGTAGGAATACTTGACTCGCGTGACTCTTTTGTTTCTCGAAGTTTCTCTTAAGTTTTTAAGTTTAAGCAATTTTTTTTGTAACTTGTGTTGTTACCCTTTATCTCTAAAATAAGATATTAGTTATATATATGTTATTTGAATCTTTATTTATGCTATAACTTTAAGTTTCATCTGGCAACAAAAAATTTGTATCAATTGTGTTTTAATAGAATATGGAGTTTTCAGTTCAGTTTAATGTGTATAAAGGAATTCGTTCTAAGAACTATTTTACTATACCTTTGAATGTAAATATACTGTTTTCTTGTTATTATTTGCGCTTTTGTCCGTATATATTCAATGTTTTGCGTTTAAATAAAAAGGATAAAAATCTACGATTACGACTACGTTTACAACTAGAGTACAAAAGAACTCCGGAAATCCGAACCCCGGTAATCCGAAATTCCGAATAATCCGAACAAATTTTTTTATTTTCTGAAAACTTTTTACTTAAAAATGAAGGAAAAATAACAATTACCAATCAGAAACAAAACTAATATTTATTCCTAACTTAAAAGAATTATTTGAAGCGGTCTTTAAGAATGCATACAGCATCTTAATTAGTAGAAGCACACACAGATATCGTCTTTTAACCCTCAACTTGTTTGCCTCAGTACCAGCGAATCACCGCGTGCTCTTTCTGCTCGTTTTCACAGAGCACCCAGAGTCTGTTACAAAAGTCTTTCCGTGGGTGTGTGGTGTAAACAGTCCAACATGCAGGATAATGTAGAATGAAGGTTTATTCACAAATGTGCAGGAAAACACGTAGCACAAGTAACAGGAAACAATAGATCTTGCACAGATTAGCAACGCAAACAGACAACAATTCACAGGTAATAACAGTTCAGCACTTTGATGTTTAGCAACACAAACAGTCAGCAAATAACTAATAACGACAATAACAACACTTTCAATAGAGCTCAGCTCACCAGCTTCCTAGCTCGCACTGCAAACTAAACTCTGAAGTCGTTCTAGTGGATTAATACTACTCCCTCTGATACAGGTGCGGTCCTTATATACTCTCTCCGACAGGCCATGACGTCACAAGGAGTTTTCTCGTATATTCAAACGTATTCCCTTTCTTAATAGAAATATCGAGAAAAGAGTTGCATTTTCTGGAATCATCTATTTGTCGCTAAATTTGTCACCAAGTCGTCAAAATGGTCGCCAAGGTCAGGGATTCCGGAAAAGCCGCTGCCCGTCACTCCATGCTTAACCTTGTAAAACCCTCTTCCCAACCCTAAGACTAACATTGCTGGGAAGCGACTTTCCATGTTCGTAACAATACTCTACTGCATTTGGAATATCAAGAGTATTTTACCGAATTTTCCTTACAATCCGAATTCCCCGAATACGAACAGAGATCAGCCCTCATTAATTCAGATTTCCGGGGTTCTATTGTACGATTGAGTTGGATTTTCCAATAATGTTTTGATTAATTTTGATTTTTTACAATTTATGTTCAATGCGAAATACAATCTTTGCGAAAAACTGACTGTATTTGAGATTAAATCCTTATTTCAGAGGTGGAACTGAGTGATTCTGAAACTTCCCAGGTTTGGTGACCATTGCTACCATTTAGTTAAGATTAACCCTACATTACGTATACTCACATCACTTGCATTTTCAATTTTTAAAAATTGATCAAAATTATAATTAATCAATTAGTAAGTTATTTAATCAAAATAAGAATTCCAGTCCTGAAAAATTATTCTAATTAACAATACTTTTTCAGGACTGGAATTTCAAACAAATTATTATATTTTCTACCATAAATTAATTTTAAGGGGAGTTGGAACCCTAAGTCCATTAACCCTAACCATGTTACTTTGATGTATCTTTTCTCGAAATCAGTTATAGATTCAGGTTTGATATTTTTTATACAAGTACAGTACATCTTTATCATTATACTGAAATGATTTTTTTTAAAAAAAATCAAAAATTTATTTTTTACAATTTTTTTTATGTCAGAACAAAAAATGTGAAATTGACCTATTCGAGGTACCTTTTCTCGAAATCTGTTATAGATACATGTTTGAAACCTTTTATACAAGTAAAGTACACCTTTCTCATTATACTGAAATGAGCTTTATTTCTTTAAAAAAACTCAAAACTTTATTTTTTACTATTTTTTTTTGTCAAAATAGGGTAAAATTTCACTATGTCTAATTAAATATTTTGTAAATTTATAAAAAATTAAAAATTAACTTAAAGCTCATTTCAGTATCATGAGAAAAGTGTACTTTACTTCTATAAAAAATTTCAAGCATGTATCTATAACAGATTTTGAGAAAAAGCACATCGAAATGGCCACTTTAACATTTTTTGTTTTGACACAAAACAAATTGTAAAAAATAAATTTTTGAATTAAAAAAAATCATTTTAGTACAATGAGAAAAATGCACTTTACTTGTATAAAAAATTTCAAACATGAATCTATAACAGATTTTGAGAAAATGTATATCGAAGTAACAGGGTTAGGGTTAACGGACTTAGAGTTCCAACTCCTCTTAATAAAATTCCAGTTTAAAATTCATTTCCAAAATTATTTTTTATATCCCCTATACTCATTTATTTTAATTTATCCAACAATGAAGGATCCTGCTGTTTCGGATTGATGAAACTGTATTATATTTAAAAAATTAAATGATATCGACATGATTGTGTGAATAAAATTTAGAGTGTGAAGGTTTATCTATATGGAGAAATGGTCTTAGTTAGATAATAATTTCTCTTTCGGTCAAGAGATGGCGCTACGATATGTTTGAGGCACACCAAATGAAGAACATCAGTATGACAATTGTTCTTGGAATATCGGAGAAAGATTATAACTGAAAGATACGAGAGCAGAAAAATTAAAAAGGAAGATATATTTTGTATTTACTGAAGTATAAGCAAAAATGATATTTGTATTGTTAAACATTTTTTTAATTCCGAAAGTGTTTATGATAATTTTATTTCAATAGTGCATAACTAATTTTAAAATTAGAACTACCAAATTCGATATGCAATCACTTCTGGGATAGCAGATGCTCAATAAGAAAGAGTTTTTAAAAATTTTAATTAGATTTCTTAATTAAAAACGAATTTCGAAATTTTAGCTTGCTTCCCACTTAATTTCGGAACATATCATACATTGCAGAAAAACCATTTTTACCATTTTTAAATAAATGAGCTTCCCATTATACCAATTTTATTTCCGCACACATTTTTTCTCTAATCTTAATAAATTAAATATTTTAAGTTTATTTTACAACAATACTTTTCATTGTTTTGGTAACTGCATTGAAACACACACGCGTTGCGATGCTATTTAATACATTTTTTGCCTGCACGTTATCGTTGTTATAATTAAAAGTAAATTTTTTTAAATAATACAAAGGCAGAGGAATGAAGCATAAAATATTATCATGCCTCGGATGTTATCTGACTAGAGGTTCGAATCTCCTTATTATTATTTTTTGGAAAAACTGTTCTACATTCAAAAATTATATTAAATATAACTAGTTGTAACAGTACACATACAAAAAAATCTTCTAAGATCGTCTCTTTATCGTAATCTTTCAAGGCAATGCAAATTACTTGCCGTATAGTTTGTTTGTCTGCTTTTCATCAGTATTCAAAAAATTATGCTACGGTTGTTTTCGGACTAGAGGTTCGAATCTCCTTATTATTATTTTTTTTTGGAAATACTGTTCTACATTCAAAAATTATATTAAATATAACTAGTTGTAACAGTACACAAACAGAAAAAGCTTCTAAGATCGGCTCTTTATCGTAATCTTTCAAGGCAATGCAAATTACTTACCCATGTATTTGCTTTTATCAGTATTCAAAAAATTACATTTAAATGTCTGCTTTTATGAGTATTCACAAAATTATAATTAAATGTCTGCTTTTATGAGTATTCACAAAATTGCAATTAATCCTTTGCACTCGAGAAGTGACTCCCACTCAGCATGTGAGTGGCATTACCCTAGTGCCCACGAAAACAGTCCACGATAGCTGTCCGTATGATATACGCTTTACATTGTTTCTCCTCTATCGAGGAGTGACTTTCGTATGTGTGTGTCGCGCTGGAGAAATCAGATTTTAGTCGGGTCTGAAGAGACCCAGGCTTGGCTCTGGATGGTCGACCTTCCGAGATCAGTTCGAACTTGACATTCGTGGCAAAAGGATTAATAGTTAAGAAATTATCTTCTTAGACATGTAAAGATAGACAAAATGTTAAACCATAAAAGTTTCATACATTAATTTGTAAGTGTAATAGGTTTAAGTCAGGAACAAGAAATTCGCCAAGAACACCTAGAAACATTTTGAGTTATTGGTCCCCCCCACTGAAAAACGCCTCGAGTGCAAATGGATAAATGCCCCGCCATTACCAAAATGACCCAAATATGTTAATGGTGCCAAATTCGCCAGACTTCAAACCCTTAAAACAGCCCCTTTTTGAAGCGGAATGAAAATGTAAAAATTCTTACTTCAAGTCATTTTTAATGACTTGAAAGAACTTTCAGGTCATATTCGCAGAAAATCGAACAACGCGTTCAGTTGTGACTGCGTAACAAACAAATTTACAGACAAACAGACTAAATGTCGGGATCTCGCTTCTCTCGATCATTAGAATAATATATTTGGATTAACTTATAGTGTTAGAACATGGTCACCAGCTGTCCCTGGCATTTTAAAAGTGCATTTTAACTCCACCTGCTGAAAAAGTATGCAACTTTCTGCATTTATACGACCGAGTTTACTATTCTGTTTGTTTGAGGTGATGTAGAACTTCCGCTATACCCACCGACTTCCGATGTAATGCTTCGTCAACGCGATTCTTTAAAATTTTAACACTTTGTAAGAAAATGTAAATTAAAGTTTAAAGTAGAGTTTTTTGATGTTATGGCAAATAAATCTAAATCAGTGTTTTTTTTTCCAATTACGGATGTTCAGATAATAAATTGTGACTCGTCTATCCGAATTTTTCCAAAGCATCCTGGAGTTAGTGAGGTGTTATGAGATTTACACACTTGAATCAGTCTTTTATATAACATTATTAAGCTTTGTTACATCCTTGAAACAATAAATGATGTTGGTTCGAATGCTAGATGAGGTGTTGGTTCGAATGCTAGATGAGGTATTGGACGAATATCATTTTGTGGCGTATTGAATTTTCACTTTTATGCACATAGAATATCAGAGACGTAATCGAAGTTCTTATTTCGAGACAGATACAATGCAAGAAAACTTAATATTAAGCATAAACTCATCTGTTTATTAAAGGTTTTTGGAAATTTTATTGCAAACAGTGTTCGCATCATGCTTAATGTCTCTACGGACGAGTTTTCTATTTTGTTTATTTGCGGTAAAGTAAGTTTTACGCCGGGCCCATCAACTTCCGGTGATAATGTAAAGTGAATGGAAATATTCAAAATTAAAGTTTAATTAAAGTTTAAGTGGTGTTTTTCAATGTTATGCCTTAAAGATACTTTGAAAATATTAAATTTGATGTTCCTATTACTGTAGCTCTTAATGTTTACTTAAAATGAGAGCCTCATTTTATGGAAAGGCTGCCATAATTGTTCGTTATCGTTCTTTTTTGGAGACTTCTAAGGCTTGTTTGACAATTAAATTTTTAGCCAAACGACTTAGATCATCACTGGTGGTTAAATTTTGATACATCATTCAAATGGATTTGGCGATTGCTTAAATCAGGATGTTACCGGAAAACGGAAGAGGATCGCTGGAACGGAAGTTCTGTGAACCCAAAATAAACAAAACAGAAAACTTGTTTATAGTAAAGCAAACATTACTTTCAATTAATTTTCTAATTAACGCTTTTCTTCTTCGTTATTGTTTCCTAGTAAATTTAGAGGATATTTTACCTAGAAAAAGAGTGAGGCTTCAGCTCACATTCGATTAGAATGCTTTGTCATTTTCTGTTCTTTTTGCTCTCAAGAAATATGGTCGATAGGCAGCAGCATTCATTGCTACTTTATTGCGGTTTGCAGGAAGAATATATCAAAAATTTATCGACTACATTTTTATCGAAAGGGCTATTCTTTGGCTTAGTAAATTTTTTTCAAATCTAGTTAATGGATTTTCATTAAAGGCATCTTCGATACAATATTTTGAAAGGTTGATTGATGCTCTTCCCTTATTAACTGCCGAACGATAAATCAAAATTGCCAAATCAAGAAACAGTTCTATAAATCATTGGGTATTAAGAGTAATACATAAAAATAAAAGAATAGGGGAAAAATCTCACCATTCAATAATCCCTATTGAAGGAACCTCAAGTATTTATACCTATTTCACTAGTGTCAGCTTCAACATTTTCGTTAAAAGAGATTTATGCGAAATCAATCAAGCAATCGATTACGATTAAGTACCCTTTCGATGCGACGTGTCATTGATGGATTGATGTATCATATCATAATCGATAGTCTTACTTAGAGGAACAGGAATACCGATAAAAAAAAGGCTTTATGAAGAAGTTATTAGTAAAAAAAGAAAAGAATAACTTTTTGAAATTGAAAATTAAATTTTTGTTAAAAATAGATTGGTTTATATGCAGGTACTCTGAAAAAAGTGTCCCATAAATTAGAACTTGCATATTCCAATTATTCAATTAAATTTATGCTATTGAGAATATGATAAACTTGAGAGCCGGTACAATTTTTTTGATTCTGCCTAAACATTTTTTAAAGTTATACTAGCTGTGTGGCCCGGCGTTGCACGGGCTATCTCGAATAATAGGATATTCCCGGGCGGAGAGAAGTGAGGTCACGTGAGATCTTGGGATCCATTTATTTTCATATGCCCTGCCTCCGTTTTCCTCAACAATCAACAAATATTGTCACTTACTTTCCCCAACAAACGTTACGAACACCTTAATACAAAAAAAGAAAGAAAAAATTCACGTAAACGATTTTTTTCAGTGTTAATAAATCCAAACACAGAAGTTCGCTAAAAAAGAAATACCAACTTCCGTTAAATAAAAAAATAAAATACAACACCGGATGTGAAAACTAATAATAGGATAAAAAAGAATCCGCCGTGAATGAAATCACCATGCTGCCAATAGATGGCAACACGTGAATTCATTCATTCTGACGTTTTTAATTAATATCCTTTTAACTAATTATAATTTCGGAATTTCAATGGTCAAAATTGATTTCTTGGATTATTTCCCATCTTTTGGTACTTCTGGCTCGTTTCAGCATTCAGTGGTTCGTGAGAGGAAAGCCGGACATAGATACATACGTTTGTTTACCTTTTAATAGGAATGATTTTAGAATAATTCTTATTCGATACGTTTCCACGTATCCTATATTTAATAAAACTTTGTTTGCATGATAATTTATTCGCAGTTACAGACAGAATTAGAGGTGAAACTAAGATATTTGTCTCTATGTATAAAATGTAGTTTGAAATTGTTATTTCCTTTCAGTGAATGTTTCCATTTGAAAAAAGTAATTTATTTTAAGATTTCATGTTTACAAATTTCTTTTAAATTTTTTTTGAAATTCCCTTTTGGACATTTTACCAAAAAATATATATAAACTAATGATTTAATTCTAATTCCTAAATAAAATCTGTAGATAAATTTAATATAATGCCTAAATTTCTCTTTTTAAATGAAAAAAACTTTAAATTATTTCGAATAAAAGTTATTTCCATATATTTTTCGTAATAGTCAGTTATTTTTGTAGTAAATCATTTTTTTCCATCCATTAACTCACATTCATTGTTTTGAATCATTTTATCGGAAGATTAAATTATACAGGGTGTTTGATAATTGTGGGACACATTTCAAAAATTAATAAAAAAACCCTAATAATGTTACAACTACGTTTTTTTTTTAAAAAAAATGAGAGCGCATTTCAAAAAGTGTTTTTTTCAGATAGGAAACGGGCCGTTGCGGTGGTCTAGATGGCTGTAAATTATTGAAAATCTCCCATTTTTGAGAGCTATTATCTGCGAAAATATTAAAGCTAGAAGAAAAATGAAAGAATGCATTTATAGAGAATTTTACGCTCTTTAATTTGTTAATTCACATGTAGTGTGAAAACTGAATATGTTTCGAGATATTCAAGAAAAACCGAAAAAGGAAACCAGAGAACGAGCAGTGGCGTCTGCTGATCTGTAGCCACTGTGTATGGAAATCTCTCGCTGTAGCAAATTTAGAACGCTGTATGTTCAATCTGAAAAAAAACTTTTTTTGATCTCTCATTTAAAAAAAATCGTTGTTGTAGCATCATTAGGTTTTTTAAATTAATTTTTGGAATGTGTCCAACAATTTTCGGACACCCTATATAACTTGAAGTGCATTTATTTTACAATAAATGCGAAAATAAGGATTTTTACTCATTTCTTAATTTATTCCTCATAAGTGCTTGGATTGTAACACTCATGGTAAGTAATAGTTTGTATTCTATTATCTCACAGATATTTATTTATTTAACACTTTCACTCCGGCTCTGAAAATTGCTTTTCTTTCAACCGGGCACTGAAGAACTAATGCTCAATATGAAAACTTATGAAATAGACAGAGAACCGCTGATGCAAACAATAACAAATAGAAAATATTAATAAATTCCATTTAGTCATATAATTACGTATTTATTATAAGACAAAGAAGATATTTCTTACATTTAGGGAAATTCCTGAATTTTCAAAGGCATATTAATGATTCTAATAATGCAAGTTTGAGGCATTCCCTAATATGTTAGTAAACATCCGAAGGCAAAAGAACTAGGTATGAAAATCTGTGCAAATAATACAATAAAGTATTCGCCTGAAAGAACATCAGACAAATAATGGAATACCTGCTGAAGCGTAATTGCAATCCCATTTAATGAAACTTACATACATCATCACAATGTTCTTAAAACAAACACCAAAATAAATGATCGATTCAGAAACAACCATTTTAATTTAAATTTTCAACCATTTACTTATTTCCGTAATTGGATATTTAAGCTGAATAAAAGAGAACATATTCTCTGTTACTTGTTCTGAAAGCACAGCGATTGATTCCGAAATTGTCCATTCTTTTGTTCCTCCGAGGTATTCTTTATCTCGGCAAAAGTTTATTCTTAATGGAAAAGAATTCTTTGCTAAACTAGTTGCATTTCAACGGTGCAAACGATGAAGATTAAAAAAGAAAGAAAAAGGATATCATTGATATATCTCTTCCAGTGAAAATGGCTCTCGTTTCACCACTGCTGCCAAAGACAGACTTTAATAAAGGTCGTATCGCGAGTATTTTCTTTATCAATGGCTAAAAGAGAGAAGAAAAGCTAACTCAGCATGCGCAGCACCAGGTGGCGATTTTCGCACTCTTTGTTTATTCACTTCGCTTCATTTCTTTCAGCAGTGGGATTCTTCTTTTTACGGTTTTCTTGTTTCGTTCGTTTGCGAGGCTTCTAATGTCGTGCGGTAGCCTCGTTCCGGGCGTGATTTAAAAGAGGTTCGAGATTAAGAGGCTCAGCAAATGAGATTCTTCGTTCTCTCCTCTTCTGATTGGAAGTGTTGGCAGATTTCCCTTTTCTTTTTGTTTCTTACAAAACTGTGGACTTTTGGGAACTTCGAAGCCTTGTATCAGCTAATGGAGCTGTGATTTTGATATTGTGAGGCTTAATGCGAAGAATTAATCTCGCCAGTGCTCTTCGAGGGAATATTCTGTGAGGAAATGTATCAAGAAGAAATCGATATCTCACTATTATAAGGATTGAACATCTGAAAAGATAAAAAATAAGGACGAATATCTAACAAGATAAAAATCAACATAAGCAATTTAATCGGTGTGAGCAAGTGCAGCATCATCCAGGAAAAAATTACTAAGTACAAACTAAATAAAAATACTAATAAAGGGAATTTTACTTGTGGAAGACTTAAAAATACAGAAAAAACAGCAGGCAACGATAAGAAGTAAGAATCTGGTGGATGACTTCATCAGAGACCATTCATCCATACGGGTTCAAAACTGGAATAAGTTTTCTGTAGATGAAAAAGACTTTAAGGTCTAATGATTTATTATCCTCTAATGCCCGAACCCATTCCGGAATGCATTAGAAAGAAAAACATTTATCCACAAAGAAGAAATTAAAAACATTCTTTTAAACAAAATATGAATATAAGAATAGAATAATCTTAGATGTAATTATTTCTCCTTTATTATTAAAGCTCGCCTATGACGAGACTGTTTTAAATCCTATACGAAGTTTGCATAGTGAAGACATAAAAGATAATGTAATTGTAAACAAATTCGGACAAGACATTTTAATGAATTTAACATTTTAGGCCTTTCTAAGACCACCAGCCTGCGACAAAAATGGAATTTTATCTGACTATTGTTACGAAAATTGTCCTCTGGGTATATGGTGAAAGCAGTCGAATAAATAGGATAATAGATAATGACGTTTATTCGCGAATATTCCGGAAAAACACGAAGCACAGCTAACAAGAAAAACAGATATATACAAATTATCAACACAACCAGACAGCAAATATCTAATTATAACAGCAACAGCACTTTCAATAGCGCTCAGCGTCTATCAGTTTACCAGCGCGCACTGATGAGAAAACTCTAATGAGATACATTCATCGTTTGAGCACCTCAGTTTTTATACCTTTCCCGCAGAGCGTGACGTCACATGGAATTCTCCCTAAGATTCTCCATAACTCCGTTACTAATAGGGATAGGGCCATAATTCTCGCATATTGGAGAACATACATTTTGCCGCCAAGGTCAGGCAGAATTGGCTTGGCCTCTCCGGTATTCTATAAGAACCTCTGTAAATCTTTCTTTCCATCCTTAAGACTAACATAGCAGGGAAGCGACATTACAGTTTCTTAACACTATGAGCACCATAACTCAAAAACGGAGCTAGCTTGACGAGCGGAATTTAATATGTGGTACTTATAGTAGATTTTTGTCAAATCTCGGGCGAAATCCTTCCACGAGAAGTTTGTGTGTCTGTTCATCAGTGTGCTTATGAGCGCAATAACTCAGCAATTGAACGAACTAGATACATGAAATTTGGCTTATGATTTGGTACAAGATATAGCAGATCCATCTTAGATTTTGGACATTCCCCGTCAAATGATTGATTACCGATCTGTCCATTAGTGAGTATGAGAACGCGATAATTGAAACCCATCAAACCAGGTGGGATAATTTTATTATACGACTATAACACCTTAATTGTGGGTACCCCCCCCTCATTCCCGGGGAATTTGTTTTTCTTGTTACCTGTGCTTTGTGCTTTTCCGGAATATTCGTGAATAAAGCGTCATTATCCATTATCCTATTTATTGGACTGCTTTCACCGTATAACCACAGGACAATTTTCGCAACAATAGTCAGATAAAATTCCATTTTTTTCGCAGGCTGGTGGTCTTAGAAAGGCCTAAAATGTTAAATTCATTAAAATGTCAAGTTCTAATTTGTTGACTATTACATTATCTTTTATGTATTCACTATGCAAACTTCTTATACGATTTGAAACAGTCTCGCCACTGGCGAGATTTAATAATAAAGGAAAAATAATTACATCTAAGATTATTATATTCTTATATTCATACTTTGCTTAAAAGACTGTTTTTAATTTCTTCTTTGTGGATAAATGTTTTTCTTTCTAATGTATTCCGGAATGAGTTCAGGCCTTAGAGGATAATAAATCATTAGACCTTAAAGTCTTTTTAATCATAACCACAACCTCAATTGAGCTATACCAGCCCCGTCTTGTCACCTGGGGTGATCTGAATGACAGAACGCCGCCCAATGTCCCTTTTCCTGCAACCATTTCTGTTGCCGCACCAGTTCAATGGAAATGGGACAATATGGTGACCCGGACGTGATTTAGTCTGAATGACACGGCATCAACACGGGAACTAAGTGAAGTCCCAATGGCCATCACCGGCTTCAGCCCAGCCCCTCCTACAGGAGGTACGACCCCTCATAGGAATGGTGGTAGCTCGACAGCAAACATTTATTTTACCTCCCTCGGAAGCGACAGACCGCTTACTTATGAGGTGACTTCTCATCCACATATCTGAAGTGCCCCTCAAGGTAATCATAACCGTAACTTCCACAGAGATCACCCTCCTTACCTTGGCACTAGGGGATTCTGAATGACAGCCGTTGCAATAGCTCGAGTACTGAGGTCGAGTCCTAATAGTCATCACCGACCACGGCTGGACCTCTCCCCCCACTATTGGTATACCCCAGGGTGAAGCGAGAGCCCGCCTACTTATCCGGAGGCTTCTTATCTGTGAACGCGCCCAAGGTAATCAGAAAGAAAACTGTTCTCGGTCACTATGACATCCATTAAATCTCGGCATTCACCAGCGCTCTCTTCCACGCCTTTTAGAGCGTGTCGTTCCAAAACCCGTCTTCCATGCCAAAATCAGTTGAGAATCGGCGTCGTGTGGTGGAAATGTTCGGATTTTTATTCAGCTCACTAAGCCAAAAATCTGAAATACTATCGTGGTAAAGGGGGAACGATCCTCTCTCTCAAAAGCGAAAACAACAGAGCGGGGGAGGAGAAGTGAAGTTCTTTCGGGAAAGCTAGAGGAGGGGCACAGTTGTGTGGTTTGCATGATTTTAATTTAGTTTTAGTTATATTTACGTCCCATTTTGAAGCAACACTAGGGCTAGTGGTTTGAATGGAGCCTCCAAGAATGACTCGCCTAAATGGAGCGGCCGAAAACTGGAACTGTCTGGTGAGACGTGATCCAATTGATTGCATGGAACTTGCGTACAAGGCATTAACTATCGATAAATGATCTTTTGATAACAGTCGTCTGTGACTTATAAAAGAAGTTTTGAAAGAAGTTAGAACAATGTAAATCGCGAGATTTGGTGAAATTTTACACGTTCTTGAATAACATTTGAATTAATTTGGATAATTTCCATATCATGTGCCTTATTAGAGATAGTAGTTGTTATTCAGTAGACTTAGATAAAAAAATATATGAGGAAAATCATGGAAATGAGATTTCTTCCCATGTATATAATCTCATAAATTTTATCATATATTCATCTCATTAATAATAGCAATCCTACACTAATCACTATCTAACCCCTATTGTCGATGATCGATGGATGACTGATTAGTCGCTAAGGATTTGAGCGCAAATGCCACTGTACGCAAGTGTCACAACACCACTGCCGCCGTACGTAAGTGTCACAACACCGCTGACACTGTGCGCAAGTGTCACAACACCGCTGACACTGTACGCAAGTGTCACAACACCGCTGCCGCTGTGCGCAAGTGTCACAACACCGCTCCAAATGTTGTGTAAGGGTCCAACTGTGAAATGCCACTGTCCTCAAATCTCACAACACAGCTCCAAATGTTGTGTAAGGGCCCGACTGTAAAATGCCACTGTCCTCAAATCTCACAACACAGCTCCAAATGTTGTGTAAGGGCCCGACTGTGAAATGCCACTGTCCTCAAATCTCACAACACAGCTCCAAATGTCAGGGCGGGCTGACTGTAAATGCCAATTGTCCTCAAATCTCTACAACACAGCTCCAAATGTTGTGTAAGGCCTGACTGTAAAATGCCACTGTCCTCACCCTACAACACAGCTCCAAATGTTGTAAGGCCTGACTGTAAAATGCCACTGTCTCAAACAACACAGCTCCAAATGTTGCAGGCCTGACTGTAAATGCCACTGTCTCACCACAACACAGCTCCAAATGTTGTGTAAGGATTGTGAAAATGCCACTGTCCTCAAATCTCACAACACAGGTCCAAATGTTGTGTAAGGGCCCGACTGTGAAATGCCATTTCACGCAAGTGTCAGAACATCGCTCCAAATGTTGTGGAAAGGCCCGACTATCAATGTCCAGCTTGAAGCGGAATGACTGAATCTTTTGAACCACACAAAAAATACCCTTTTAACCTTCCGTCGGGCGCATCTAATCTGTGAGATGAAGCACCCATAATTTTTTGTGCCTAAGTGCGGGTTTTACCCAGACTTTCTAATAAACTATCAAGAATAAATATAGCTAAACTCATATCTTTCCTCACTGAAAATGAGAACCTCATAAAACAGCCACCGGACGCAACTAGTTCATCCGACTCCGACCCAGATTTCTCTCCTTCACCAAGACCTCAGACTTATGGACGAAGACTCTCTAGAGGTCCAATTCCTATGTCCCTAATCAGTCCTTCTACAAGTATATAGATGCAGCGAACTTTTGGGGCCGGTCATTAAAACTGTTTTCGCTTCGCGAATCTTTCTTTTCATATTAAACGCACATTTTTCATCGTTTTTTATACTTTTCATATGTTTTTTGTCGATGCTAAAACACTGTATGTAACCACTTTTTCTTCTTCTTTTTTTTCAATCAAGTTTCTACACACACCCATCCAAATTGCAAACCTGAGATTTTCATCTCTGGAGTCAGGGGTGTGTCGCAGTGTAAAGTAAAGTAAAGTGGGTTCCTGGCTGCCTACTACTCACACTAGGGTGTTGTGGTTTTTTTCTCCAGTGTTCTTTTGATGTACGTGAGGGGCACTTTAATCTGGTAGATGAGATGTGCCCGATTACGTTTGCATTCTTGATTTCCCAAATTTTTCTCAATATTTCTTTTTATATTCCTGCAAAAATTCGTATACCTGTGTCCCAGCCCCTAATTCAATGATGTTGGTCGTTATTTCCAATATATTGCTTCAAAAATGTCGAATCATTTCTGGCTGTCAACGACAACAGTTGTCATTGCTAAGGAACCTTACGGGAAAACAAAAGTCAACTCCCTCCTGAATTCCTGGACATTTTGCTCGTGGAAATTGCAAGGAAATACAAAAAAAGTTATTTAGAAATGCAAAATATCTTTATATGACGGAATAGTTCAGTTGGATAAGCTTTTCCTTTAGCCTAATCAAAAATTTAACTTTTAATCTCACAGAATGAGTTGCGCCCGAACGTGCTAGAATTTGTATCGCCCCCGACCAAAGATTAAGAGTATCTCATGCATCAAATCCTCAAAAGGATGAACAGGTTCAGTCTAATTGTCTGGTAGACACCGGACCACATCTTAAAAGAATGAACGGCCTGTTACAGACTATGAGACTTTCAACAGCCTCACCAGCATAATTCCACCGGCAGGGGAATCGGAAACCTGCTTACTTATGAGGAGACTTTTAATCCTCGTACTCGAGGTGTCTTCTGCCCGAGGACAAGACGCGGAATAATGTCTATCTGCTACGATAACTCTGTTCCCCAAATTGTCTTGACGGCGGTCGCTATAGAAACAGGTTATTGTAGGATAAATCCATTTCGAGTAGGTAGACATGTATTCAAGTTTGTCACATTGGCGCACTTAGCTCCAAATGGAAAGGAAAACCGAGAAGACGAATGATCAACTACGTCACATATACTGACGCCAAGAACAATATAAAACCCAGACTTCCGTCGGATTCCTTCTCTTCGAAATGAATCTTCCCTAACAAAACCAGTTGCTATAGCAACCGCCATCAACTAGACAACATGGCAAACAGAGTTCTCGTGACGGACAGACAGTAATTACCCTGTATAAGTGGTTTGCAGCATAACGTAGAGGAGATGTTGAATTTTGCAAGAACAAACTACCTACAGTTTATATTCAGTTTGCAACAGTGAATCCGAAATCTACTCTGGTGTGTGCAAAAATTACCTACACTTTTATTCAGTTTGCAACAGTGAATCCGAAATCACCGTGGGTTGTTGAAAAATTACATATTCAGTTTGAAACAGTGAATCCGATATCTACTCTGGTGAATGCAAAAATTACCTACACTTGTATTCAGTTTGCAACAGTGAATCTGAAATCTACACCGGTCTGTGCAAAAATTAAGGACCATTTAGTAAAATGCGAGAAATTTGCAATTAATGCGAAAATTATGGTTCGATATCAGTTCTGGAGAATCGTTTGACATATAATCGAGTGTCATACACATTTTACAATGAAGATTCGGTCACGAGGACAATTAGGAGGGGAGACCAGAAAGTGACGAAGACGGAAAGGGATTTCAACTCATCCCATTTCATAGAAAGTTGATAACGCGATGAAATTTCATCAATGGTTATGTTTGATATGTATAATATTTACAAGGATTTCAATAAACAAAGCACAAATATTCGGGAAGATATAAAGGTTTTCTTCAAAAATCCCAAATTTTTCCGCATGTGTTTTGCTTGTAACATGCAGAGGTTTCCACCAAATTGTACGAAATTTACAGAATATTTGAAAACATGTAAAAGAAACTTTATATTAAAATTTAAAGTGAATGAGTTGAATATTAGAGGAAATGTGAGTATTTGTATTAAATAATTTTTTACTGCGCATGTGCGAGATGTAACGGAATTTTTCTTCCATAACTTCAAAGCCAGATATATACAGCAACTTATATACCGTTAAAATTCAGAAAGATATTAGCATTTCAGTGAAGTGAATTTCAATTTCTGGTTAAGAGAAGCAAAATGATGAGGGTTCTTGCACAAATAATTGCAAATTTATCGCATTTTACGACACGGTCCTTAATTTTACACACCAATGTATAATACTGCAATTGGTTCCCAGCAGCCTAACTACGTCCAAATATCCATCAAATGCTAAAGCAAAATGCTAAGGGTTCTTTCACAA
>BGPR01001746.1:209245-219623 GCA_013235015.1 Araneus ventricosus
AAATATCCATCAAATGCTAAAGCAAAATGCTAAGGGTTCTTTCACAAATAATTGCAAATTTATCGCATTTTACGAAATGTGATAAACTGTTTGCACACAGATGTATAACTCTGCAATTGGTTCCCAGCAGTCTAACTGCGTCCAAATATCCATCAAATGCTAATTCAGAGTCTCTATACTAAAGGAGATTTTGCATTGAATGCCCAATCTATAGAAAACCCCATAGGCAGACAACTCTAATTTAAGAATCCTTGCTATACCGACTACTCTGATATATCTTTCACAGCATGTATCCGAGAACAAATAAATTCTTGTTTGAGGCATGAAAATCACAAATTGACGTTTAAAACATGCCTTAACTGAAATCCTTTTGCATAATGGCTCAAGGACCCTCAATTTGCCAGGAATAGCGTCTAATTTGCTATTCTTTTCAGACCGTAAGCATCCGGAATCGCCTTAATTAGGATTAGTGTTTTGAAAGGGAGCTCCTGGAAAATCTCGTGCTGATGAACAGATCATCCGGGACTTGAAGAGTCCTCGTTCGTGTGTTGTGTCTCGTGAATGGTTGTTTATCTCAGAAATTTTAATGAAGCATTAGAGGGAGAATAATGATTCCTCATAGCAGCAACAAACTGTATCGCATTTTTCATTTCTAGGAGAATTCTTGAATTTTAATAAACTAGCAGTACGCGCACGGCGCTGCCAGTGGTATCAAGACTTCAACAAAATAATAAAGAAAGGCCCACAATGACATGAAAAACTTTTGAAAACAAAATCAAAACAAAAGATAAACATTATTGATTTTCCCGCATATTTATTTTTGCGGTAATGGCATTTTAACTGTATAAAAACAGTACAGAGTACGTTAATCCAAAAAAATATTAAAAAATTGCAACGTGAATATCATTATTAGACAGCAAGCAAAATATGCGAGATAAATAAACACGTTAAGATACTGCCAAAAATAATAATCGAAGTCATTTTAAATTGAAGGTTATGACGTCACCGGCTCTATGCGTCTTCAGCCAATGAAATTGCAGCAATGTTCCGGAGAAACTGTCACGGAAGGAAGCTCGCTAGAGAAAAATATCTTTTAACTGAGCAGGAAAAAATTAATTTAAAAATGGGAAAAGATATTTTAACCGTTCTTGATTTACATCCGACAAAACCGTATCTGTTAGCCGAAAAAAATTGAAAATCATAGTGTTATTAAAACTTAGGATGCAGCAAATTTAAAAACAAAAATAAAATTTTGATGGCAAAGCTGGCCATTTTTTAAAATTTTTTCAAAATTCAGTAAATTACGTTTGAAACTCAAAACAAATTTCATTAGAAAGAAAATTGTTTGTTCTATCCGATGGTGTATCAATTTTTTTCGATCTAAAATCAGAAACGATATTTTGTACAAAAATGTTTCAAAATCATCCAAAAAAGCACAAAACATTAAATAAAAAATTTTCTAGAATAAATTTTAAAATTCGGGCTTCGAGGTGCATTAAGTCACCGTTACGATTACCTGTGTGCCAAATTTCATGGCTGTGTGTGCGATAGATTCGTCTGGACATCTCGCGGATGTACACACACAATCATTGCCTTTTATAAGTATAGATAACCGCGAAGCATTTCTTCTTTGCAATATGAAATTTGTGTAAAATATTCCAAATAATAATAATCCAAGGCAGAATTTTGAATATTCTTTCCAAAGTATGCATTGAACTGAAAAAAAAGGATAAAATAAACCACACCATTGGAGGCGGAATTTAAAAGAGAGTGTGGCAACAGCGCTTCATTTCTGCGTGTACCTTTCATCTCGCGCCTGCGCAGAAACAGGAATAAACTTTTGCGCATCATCTTTAGAATTCTTTTTTTGACGTATATTTACGTCTCTCCATAGCGGTCTAATGGTGTGTCGGGGAAGGAAAAAATTATGACGCTTTTCGCGCTAAAGTTAAACGCTTATAGCTTCGTAACAAAATAACATAGAGAGTCAGTTTTAGTTTCATTTAACAGAGATAGGTGGACATTGAAGACTACAAAAATAATTTTAAAATTCGGAATTACGGTTTATTCACAGTCGAGCTGCGAAGTTGGTTAAAATCACTAAAAATTTTGATGACGTCACAGCGATCGATGCGTGCGCAAGCAGACTAAGGCAGTTCATTCATCGATCTGTGGCTCACCCGAAATATTACTCAAAAATTGTTGAATTACGTCGAATTTCGTGCTAAAGTTAAACGCTTATAGATCCGCAACTAAATAACAAAGAGAGTTGAGTTTAGTTTCATTTAATAGAGAAAGGTAGACATTGAAGATTTCAAAAAGAATTTTAGAATTTGTAATTACGGTTTAGTCACAGTCGAGTTGCAAAGTTGGTGAAAATCACGACGAATTTTACTTAGAGTCACATAGTCACACTAGACTAATAGTCACTATAGACTATAGAGTTAGTAGTCACATACAGCTACTTTAGTCACAGTTGAATAAGGTAAGTAAGTCTACGCCTCTCATTCCCAGCGGCCGTTTCGCAGAGACAGCCTCCCGTCGAATTTTTTGACTTTTAAACTAAAATAATTTTCAAAATATTCTTCACTTATTAATAGCTCATTATAAGAAATTGAACACGCCTTAATAAAAAGCCTTGCACATAATGGCTCAAGGACACTCAGTTCGCTAAAATAACGGCTATTTTGTAATTTCTTTTTAAACTAAAAGTATCCGAAATCGTCTTAACATATTGTGAGCGGAATACGAATTATATGCAAACTCAAATAAAAAGACAAACCGTAAATGTGCCGCTCTTGACACTGTTTATACCGTAAAAGAATTAGGGACGTATTCTGCAGACATCTGTTAACATGTCCAAATTATCTAAACTGGTAAGTAAGTCAAATTCTTGCATTAAAATTTCGATTTTGGGTAATTCGAGAGAAACGTATTTTTACGTTCCCCGCTTCCAAAGTGTTAAATAGGTTTAGTGTTTTGAAAATATCTCCTGGGTAATCTCTTTCAGATGAACAGATCATCCGGGGCTTGAAGAGTCCTCGTTTGTGCTTTGAATCTCGTGAAAAGTTATTTATTTTTGAAATTTTTGATGAAGCATTAGAGGGAGAATAATGAATCATATAAGAACTGCCTTAATGAATCACATTATTCAATCCAGAAACTCTCTAAATTATAATTAATAATTGTAAAATATTTTTTCTTTATGGTAAAGTTAAATAAAGTAATATAGAATACAACAGGGATTTCACTCTAATCATGGCCCAATAACTAATTTCTAAACCATTAGGGATGCATGTGTACTTCCTGTTGGGAAAATGCTTTAAATGACACAAGGAATTTTATTTTATTTGGGTTGACTCAATAAATGTACTGTGAAACATTGCATAACGAGCATAATATAGAATTAAACAGGGATTTCACTCTAATCATGGCCCACTAGCTAATTTCTAAACCGTTAGGGATACATGTGTACTTCCTTTTGGGAAAATGCTTTAAATGACACAAGGAATTTTATTTTATTTTTGTTGACTCAATAAATGTATAGTAAAACATCGCACAACGAGAATAATATAGAATTAAACAGGGATTCCACTCTAATCATGGCCCACTAGCTAATTTCTAAACCGTTAGGGATACATGTGTACTTCCTTTTGGGAAAATGCTTTAAATGACACAAGGAATTTTATTTTATTTTGGTTGACTCAATAAATGTATAGTAAAACATCGCACAACGAGAATAATATAGAATTAAACAGGGATTTCACTCTAATCATGGCCCACTAGCTAATTTCTAAACCGTTAGGGATACATGTGCACTTCCTGTTCGGAAAATGCTTTAAATGACACAAGGAATTTTATTTTATTTTGATTGACTCAATAAATGAACAGTGGAACCTCGCATAACGAGCATAATTCGTTTCAGAAACTTACTTGTTATGCGAAACAATTTTTCCCATAGAAATCGATGTAAAATACGATAATACATTCCATGCCGAAAAAAAATACTCAAAACATTTTATGTATAACGTTTATTCAAGGAAAATTATTCATAAGATCTTTAAGGAGCCTGCATCATCTCCACCTTATATTGTATGCAGAATCATCCAGCATGGTATACGGATAGGGTTTTTAGAAATGAAAAAGTGAATGAGTGCTAAACAGGGTATCTGTTCTGTTATCCTTATTAAAAGAAATAAGTCAGTTACGTTATGTCATTGACTCAAATACATCAGTCAACTCGTTACGCACTCAAATACGTCAGTCAACTCGTTACGTCACTCAAATACGTCAGTCAACTCGTTACGTCACTCAAATACGTCAGTCAACTCGTTACGTCACACAGTGGTCCAGTTTCGTTTTCTAGCGAGACAAAAATCATAGCGACGAAACTAAAAACAGCAGAGACTTGAAATTTGCACAGTTTAAAGGAAATGGACTTCAGTTGTATCCCATGAAATTTCATAACAATCGGTTGGATATTTCTTGATTTGTATTAATTTATTTAATTCGTTCTCATTGTTCTCTATGGAGGGAACTGTTGTAATCTGCGGAAAAGTTAATAGTTAGTTGTATAAAACATAAAAAAATCTGATAAATTTTACCAAATGAAGGAAATAGCTTTAAAATAAGATTTGTGAAATTTTAGTTAAGTCTGGTAGGTATTTTTTTTATTTTTAACATTCCAAATATTTGCAATGTTAAAATATATCTAATGAATAATTGTGTGATAAATTCAAATGCCCTTCAAAACGATTAAAAAGTGAAAGAATTTCGTTAATATAATATAAATGTTATATAAATACCATTAAATCTTTTTAAAAAATTACTTTTAAGAGTAAAATTGACCGCAGTTTTCACAAAAATATGAGAATTCAAGAAATATTCCAAAACATTTTAATAACTAACTTTTAAGCATAATAGATAAAGGTAACGCTTTTCATCGTGTGAATTATGTTTTATATTATTTGTTATTTATGAAAAACTATATTTGGTTAAGTTTTCTATTTTATCGTCCTTTTAGCTGTTGCTGAAGGCAGCGCTTGAGAGGTTGTCACTAAAGCAAACTAACTGTCTTGAAAATTTCAAATAGCGTTCTGAACTATGCCAAAATTTTCGCGTTTTCGGTGTGTTTATGTCAACTACTAAATCAGAAATAAATATTGAAATCGATTTAAAATACTTTTGAAACCATTCAGCGTTTATTAGTTAAAAAGTTAAAATGTATTTTAGATTCAGTATTCGCCCCCTTAAATTCGATAATTTTTTAATAAAATGTTCGAATTAATGTCGTTTGAATTTTTATTAATTAACATCTAGGCTAGAACAAGTTAATTTAGTCTTTTAACAGGTTTGTAAATACTCAGATATTTATTTTTGCGTCATTGAAGGAAAAAGTGAAAATTCTTCACTGACATGCATGGCATTAAAAAATAAAATAAATGAAAAAGTCGGGGTTTATCGGGGCTAATGTTTAGACATTTTGTAGAGGATAGAGTGCAGAAATGATTTAAGGTAGTCTCAAGGTGTGCAAAGTTGTGCAAACTTTTTAAATTCACTTTAAATTTGAAAATTTAGTTGAAAAAAGGGGCTTTTAAAATATAGTATAAAAATATGGAAAATATTGAAATTATGTGTTAAGAACGGTATCGCTTACTTGCCCTGGAATCGGACATCATGAAAAATCTAAAATTAGACAGATAAAGAGCAATGCAGGACTTTACAGAACGAAATCCGAGGGCTCGCTGAAACGCGACTCAAGTGTTCGAAAGACATTCTTCAACTTGAACCTCCATAAAACCTTCTAAGACTACATGCTTATACAAAAAAATTTATGGCTTTCAGGGTTCCAAACGGTTCTCTACCTACCCCCAAAGAAAATAAACCCATTTGCCAACCTCGAAATTTCGATTTTTGTCGCGCTACAAACCGAAACTGGACCACTGTGCGTCACTCAAATACGTCAGTCAACTCGTTACGTCACTGAAATACGTCAGTCAACTCGTTACGCACTCAAATACGTCAGTCAACTCGTTACGTCACTCAAATACGTCAGTCAACTCGTTACGTCACTCAAATACGTCAGTCAACTCGTTACGTCAATCAAATACGTCACATAATTTGCTACACTATATTAACAACAGTAAATGCTTGGCAGAAAAATAGTTTTTAAGAAACCATTCCTTAATTATTACTGGAATAAAAAAAATGAAAATAACCAAAGTCATTCGTTCCATTCAAAACGTTTAGGTTTAGGTTTAGTAGAAAGATATGTTTGAGATGTATGCTTGATATAAGGCCGCGGTTTATGTGGAGTTTACGGTACCCACTTACTTCGTTCCTCTTAGGATCGCCAACTCTTTGCCGCCAAGAACGGCGATGAGAGAACATTTGTTTTGGGTGCGTCTAGATGTTTTAAACGAGTGACAAGCGCGCATGCGCAGAAATTGATCTTTTCATCGGTGTTTTGCCTATGAGGCTATATTGCGCCATGTTTCTATTGGACTGTTTTGTTCAATTCTTCGATGCGATTGGTCGATAAATTCGTATTTGAACAAAACTTCGTTTGGAATTCCTCGGATTGAATACCGGTTCAGTACCGTGTATGTTATTCTGTGTGTTTCGTTCATCAATGAATAAGTGAAACTACGAATATCCCGCTATGCTGAAAGCGAAGCCGCTGATATTTTTTAAGTTAAAAAATTTGCCCGGTACACGCTTGAAATGCCGCAGGCATTGCGTCAGAATATTCTAGTTTTCGAAATTTTTTAAAAAACCTAGATTCCTAACATTCAATGAAAAAGCGAAGCTACTAGTTTACCGCTATGCTGAAAGCAAAGCCGCTATTTTTTTAAGTTAAAAAAATTTGCCCGGTACACGCTTAAAATGCCGCAGGCAATGCGTGCTCAACCTCTCGTTTTCAGGTGACGCATGCGCAAGAGAGCAATAAAAATCGCACTGCAGATCCAAAAAGGTATTTGGCGAAGGCAAATGAAATTGCGCCACGAAAAATTGACTAGAAACAGGTGCGTACCGTAAACTCCACATTTACCAAAGCCGCTTTGTCTCGAATTGAAGAAAAGAATTTGAGAACTAAGTCTCGAATTGAGGACTACACATGAGAATCGGCATCACTGCCCAATCCCAACGCGTATCCACACTGGAAACTCAAAACGTTCTTGAATTCCAGAATTGTATCTCTGAGAGATACGAGGTTTAGGGATTTTTAGCAACAAAGACTGTTATCTCCTAATTAAAAAAATATTTATTCCATAATTCCTTTGAATATGCTTAAAAATTAAGTAAAATTGCCATCATTAGATGGAATGGAAAAATTGCCGATCCAATTCAGTCAAGACAAAAAAATGGCGTCCTCCTAGAAGGGCGGCCATATTCTTTTCCTCAAAAAGTTTATCACTAGAAAAAAAATCAAAACAAAAGATCTCATTCGATTAACAGTTAAAACAGGTTACAGTTAAAAGAGCACGCGCCAGTACTGGAGACCTAGTTTGATAAGAATTAAAGCAAAATAAAAGCTCCGAGGATATGACCGCAAAATCCAGGAATTCGTCACTCGTTAAGAGAGTCATTTTTTTACAATTTATTTTGCTCGTCATGCGAGGCTTCATTCTACTGCTGAAAAAATGTGAATTCTAAATTTTTATACAGTCCCTCGGTCCTATTATTCGTATTTACAAACTGAAATTTTAACCTTCCTTCAGTCGCGCGCATGTATGAGGTACTTACATCGAGCATCGTGTTACATATTTATACCGTGTTTTACAAAAATAAATGAAACTTTATTTACTAGCTATATTTACTAGCTTTAAATTAAACAAAGATTATGTAAATAAAAATTGAACTTAAATATATAAACGAACAATATAAGTATGTAATACGATGTACAATATAAGTACAGTCACCGGACAAAAAATTAGTCACCATAGTGCGCAAGCACAGATGAATTCTTATTATGACTTGGGCCCGCTCACTGCAGTGACCACGAACATGAACCAGCATGTTTATTTTAACATTTTGGACGATCAAGTGTTGCCTTTCAGTCAACGTTTGCATGATGAGCATGCTCTTGTTGCCCCTATTTTTCAACATGACAACAGGTTGGAAGACATCGGGTTGGAAGAATATGTTACTGGTTTGATGAGCACTCACACACCCCATTGCATCTCGATTGGCCTGCAAAATCACCTGACCTAAACCCCATAGAAAATCTGTGGGACGTGTTGGAAAAGTGGTTCTTTATTTTCCCCACAGGATAAAAAAAGAGGCCCATCATTTATATCAGGACAATTCTACACTTCAAATATGTATCTTGGAATTCACGCAACTTAGATTCAATTTAGATAAAACGCTTCTCTCTTTCAAATAAACGTCAGGAATTTACTAGACATAACTTCCTAAGGGGCAAACGAAAGGATAAGTATACTTTTGAATGCCAAACTCTAATTTGTCCTTCTGCACATTTATTCTGAATCTGTACAAGACTGAATTTTGTACATTAGTGTAAAAATTATTTCATAGAAGACGGAAATCATACACAAACTAATAAATTTCAAGAAAACCCAAACTATTCTATGAGATGTGAGATCTAGAATAGACAATTTTTGATACCATGTTCACAATCACATTTCAGACGTGTAAACACAAGCGATCTCGTAAATTGCTAAACTTCACTCTGTCAACATCAGCTGGAATACAATATGCTCAAAAAGTAATTCTTCATTTTCCCCACAAGGTAAAAAAAGACGCTCAACTTTTCCACCAAGACAATTCGACACTTCAAATGTGTATCTTAGAATTCAAGAAACTTAGAGTCAATTTAGAAAAATGCTTCGCTCTCTCAAATAAAAGTCAAGATTTTCATCAATAAAATATCCTACGTAAGAAGCGAACAGATAAGTATACATTTCGATGTTCGGTTTCGGTCACTTTAGCTTGATGTTTTTCATCGAAAAATATGGCAACGGAACTCATTTTTTCCCTTGATACTTTGCGCAGAGAAAATGGTGAACTGGCAAAATAGAAATGGAGTGAAGTCAATTCATGCGGGAAGTATACGGTATTTGACTTTTTTTACTTCGAGTTCAAAGAACGAAATCCATTATATTTCTTGCGAATCAGCAAAAAACGCGGCAAGGGAGGAGGTGTATGACAAGGATTTTGAAAAACGGAGCTATGTAAAACATAAAAATCAGTTTAAATTTATTTAAACACAAGCAGAAAATGATGACTCTTGTAGGAAAGCTTATAATTTTTCGTCTTAAAAGTACATATATTTTAGGATTACTTTAAATTAAACATCAGAATACTTTGTTTTCTCTGTATAAGATATAATTGTAGATTTTGTTCTTGTATTCCTACTGAATTATAAGAATTTTAAAATCTGGACGAAGATGAATGAAGGAATATGAACACATACACTCTGTCCCAAAAGTTTATAGACTCTAGTAAAATATATGTTTTAGCAAAACGGAAAGGCATACAAACATCAATTACAAATATATTTATTCAAACTATATGCGACTTGCACGTAACGAAATATTTAGAAAAATAACAATTTGTGTTTCAATTATATAACAAAATGGAAATAATGGTGTTCCAAAAGTTTATAGAATATATGACATTTCAACAAAAGGTGGTCAATACAATGTTCTTAATAGTTTAAAGTCTTTCCATTTTTCAGTATGACATTGTATACACGTTTTTCCATCGATATAATTAAGGTTTGTAATATCTCTGGTTCCAAGTTGTACCATGCACTTTCAATGGCTGTCTTCAAGGCATTCACTGAATAAAATTGCCCTCCATTCTCATATGCCTTCCGAGACAAAATGCCCCACACATTCTCAATTGGGTTTAGATCAGGGCTCATCGGTGGCCACTCAAAAACAGTTACATTTTTCGAGTTTAAATAATTTTTCGTAGCGTTGGAGGTATGGATGGGAGCATTATCATGCTGATACTTCCCAATTTCGTCCCCCCATGTTTTCTGCAAATGGCATAAGATGATTATCTAGTGTTTCTATATATTTAGGAGAATTCTGTCTGCCATCTAAAAAGGCCAAACCCACTTGACCGTTGAAACCGAAAGCCGCCCACAACATCACAGATTCACCACCACTTTGCCTACTGAAGAAGCTCCTGGGCTCTTTTCGTAAATCATGCCAATATTTTATATTCCCGTCAGGTCCATCGAGGTTCCAATTTTTTCATCACTGAAAAGGACAGCCATCCGTTTATCACCATATAGCATATGATTATGAGCCCATTGTAATCTCGTACTAATGTGAAGCTTTGAGAGTGGTAATCTGCGAGCCATTTTTGCGTGGATCATATAACCAGATTTTATAATTCGTCTATG
>BGPR01001747.1:1011-18010 GCA_013235015.1 Araneus ventricosus
ATGATAAGGCACTTCGTTTCGATTATACGTCTTTTCATTTATACGTCATTGTACGTCATCCCTTGAAAGACGTATAAACGGGGCTTTACTGTAATTTTAAAAATTGACATAAACGCACTCCAACGTGTCCAACTCCATGACTCCCGAGGTATCTATACCTCCTTTCTACCCGCCGGTACGCCACTGGCATTCATACACCCACTTTTCCTCCCTCCCTGTCCCTAGGCCACTGGACAAAACCTAGAGCAACGGACGAAGAAGGGACGGATTTACACGTTTCTACGCCCCTCGCCTTTCAATTTAATATATACAATAGTTAATATACAATAGTTTATTTTTGAAACCTATAAATACAATAATTACAGTCTTTGTGATCTTTGAACCACAATTAATTTCAATCTAATATATATACAATAGTTAATATACATAATAATACATAATTGATATTAAAATCTCTCATGTTTAGTCTCAAATAGTAGTCAATGACTAGGCTGATATAAAAAACAAACACTTTTATTAAAATAACATCATAGTCAACTCGACTAAAAATTAAATTAAAATCTTTTAACAGATCAATATTCAAAGTTAAGCATTTGCAACATTCAACTTACTCCGAATTCAATCCTATTAAATTTGGACGTCTGCCTAAAAGTAAATACCTAGTATTATACTCGTAGCGTATAGCTAAGATATGAAAAATCCTAAGAAAGTCATCAGTCAGCCATCCAGCTATTTAAAGTCAGCCATCCAGCTATTTAAAGTCAGCCATCCAGCTATTTAAAGTCAGCCATCCAGCTAGTTAGCCTGAGAAAAAACGGAAGAGAGACGCTAAGCAGGTAGGTGATTTATCGCCGAGATGCATTGCTTGCTTGCTTTTATAGCGATACCTTATTTACATAATCCTGAAAGCTAATCGATGCTGTTGCAAATGCTTGGTGGTTAGAAGTAGTGAGAACCAACCTAACAAAATGTCTGGGTTCGAAAAAGTTCGGACCTCGATTTAAGATCAAGTTTCCTAACAGTAAATACAATAATTACAGTCTTTGTGATCTTTGAACCACAATTAATTTCAATCTAATATATACAATAGTTAATATACATAATAATACATAATAATAGTTAATATACATAATAGTAATATACAATAGTTTATTTTTGAAACCTGTAAATACTAAATACAATCTTTGTGATCTTAGAACCACAATTAATTTCAATATAATACATACAATAGTTAATATACATAATAATAGTTAATATACAAAATAGTAATATACAAAATAGTAATATACAATAGTTTATTTTTTAAACCTATAAATACTAAATACAGTCTTTGTGATCTTGAACCACAATTAATTTCAATTTAATATATACAATAGTTAATATACATAATAATACATAATAATAGTTAATATACATGATAGTAATATACAATAGTTTATTTTTGAAACCTATAAATACTCAATACAGTCTTTATGATCTTTGAACCACAATAAATTTTTATTCAAAATTACACTACTTGTGATTTCGAATAATAATAACGACTATAAAAACACTCCTTTTCTTTGAAATCGTCTAAAATACCTAATGGAACTTCTTCGTTCGTGCTTTTATCCGTGAATGGGCTTGGAGGGTCATTGAGGAAGACAGATCTTTTCGAATGCTCTCTCAATGCAAAGAAGTGCAAGGACAAGAGACGATGAAGTCCACAGAAGACGAAAAATATGTCGCTCAATATAGTATTTAATGTAACGAATGCAAATTTTAAAAACATCCTTTTATATAGCCTTTTGAACATAACACTGAAAAAATGTGTGCATATTTGGTTATTTCTTCTGCACATGCGCCCCCTGACGTCTGCGCCCTAGGCCATGGCCTAGGTTAGCCCTATGGGAAATCTGGCCCTGGGGCGGAGACGCGCATTCACTTAGAATTCGCTGAACACAGACTTGCAGAAAGGTTTATCATAGTAGAATGCAGCGCTCACGAGTAAATACAATTGCGTGTGAAACGAGAATATTGTAGCAGGGCACCACCTACATTCCCTTTGGTCACTTGAGATTTACTCTCTCTCTCTCTCGTACGTTCAGTCAGGGCTCTTTCCCGTCGGTGTGGTGCTATACAACCCGCCCCTCCTACCCTACTGGATTAGGGCATTAAAGAGTCGAAGGGAAAACTTCAAACTCATCCTGGCCGGGATTCGAACCCGCGTTCATAGAGTTGGCAGGCAGGAACGCTAACCACATAGCCGCACCGGACTCCGGTGTGGTGCGGAAGTTTGGAGAGGGGGTGCCAGCTCAGGTGTCGTCCTCGTCATCTGACCGCGGTTCAAAATGATGATTTCCGTCTCAAAATAGCCATAGAGTTGCTTCAAAACGGGACGTTAATATAACTATGCTAAACTAAGCTAAACACAGTCATTGTGCTTGCGCTGATAAAACCTTCCGAAATTTTAATGCTTGCAACAATTGAGTATTCCGAATTCCTACGCCAGCTGCTTATGACGTATTTTACGTCACAGCAAGTATATAAGCTCTACTTGGTTCTATTGTACTATCTATGTATGTGGTGCCGATGTAAAATGACGTGTTCGCGATACTGTAATACGATGCTCTACTTTGATGTCCTGTTCAGTCAGCTTAACTTCTTACTTATTTTAATTATAACTTTCAATAAAGAAAGTGTATCTTTCGTATGCCTTTTATTTCAACGGCTCCCATTATCAAAAAAATATTTTATTCTAATTGGCTTACTTTCCCACTTTAAGAGTTCAATGATCAACCAAAATGGCAAAAAAGTAATGAGAAACGTATAAGGAAGATTGAAAATCAATCTAGAATTAAGAGAGATGCAGATAGTTTGGCACCTCCTAAGTATCAAATTTCGCGTACTGAGCAGCGCGAGAGGTTCAGCACGGAGAAAAAAGCAACCCTTTCTCCCCTTGAAATTTCATGCACTTCAGCTGCGTTTGTCTCAATTTTAATTTACGCGACTTCCTCATTTGGTTTTGTGTTGTTTTTTTTCGTGTTTTCTCAGCAGTCCAGTCATTAAGTAATTTTTTAAAATCAAATTCTGGAAGAGTTGTAATTTTTGCTCCTTTCGGTTTTTTGGAGGGGGTGCTGATTAGGAATCTGAGGTTTGCCACCAAAAATTTTCGTTGGAACTTTAGTTATAGCCAGAAAACATGAAAAAATATTCTCGGTGTTTTGCTTATAACTCAAAAACTTTCAATTTTAATATGTGATCATTATATACCAAAATAATCAGCACAAAATTTCCTACATCTTAGGTCTAAACAATTTTTGCAGCACTGCTTGTTTCTGAGCTGACGAGCTGCCACTGCAAATATCCTTCTACTTGTGTGGCATAGATGCTCGGAAAGTGAGGTGCCGGCTCAGGTGTCGACCTCTTCATGTGTCCACGGTTCAATAGACCAAGGCCCTTTCTAAAATTAATCCCTCAAAACAGGACATTCATCCAACACAAGGTAGGTTCATGGATCACTTATTCCTAGTGAAGTTACTGCAATTGAATTTCAGAAAAGAAATTCATTTAAATTCACTAGACAATCTCAATTTAATTTTGAGTGATTTTTTTCTCTCTCTAGGAAGATGTGTTTGCCACCGTCTATCGTGTTAGTGATAAATTAAATAAGGTTTTGCTATATTTTTATTTTCATAAAACACCCAACATATTGTTTCGGAAATGTAAAGTTGTTTCCCTGACATGCTAATCATAGGACAAGAAAGTGAGTTTTACAGAAGTTTTTCTGGGAGTCAAGCCAATAAACTCCGATCTTGGCAACAAACTTGTCGACTTTGGAAACGAAACGAATCTTCTAGAAAATTCACGAATGTTTGTCTTGTCTCTACGGGAAATATCAAGAACCTTCTAGAGGTTACCGTGTGATGTCACTTCCTGTTGGATAAGGTATAAAAGCAAGCTACTCAAACCGAGAGTGGATCAGTTGAAGTTTGGTCAGCAGTGACGCTGGTGAGCTGATAGACATCGAGCGCTACTGAAAGTGCTTTTTCTGGGATTTATTGATGATCTGGTGTCTGCCCGTGTTGTAAATTTAGGCAAGTACTGTTTAGTTTTGTTACCTGTGCTAGGGTTTTTTTCCTAGAATATTCGTAAAATAAAGAGCTTTATTTTTTTATTCTGTTAGTTGAACTGCATTCACGTACACCCACCATTTTTTGTCACAAAATAATCGCCTTGTTTTGTTTTTTCAAAGGGGAACTAAATATTTAATTTTTCGCAACCATTAACTTATACAGTGGAATCTCCCTATAACGAAATCGCTTAGTTCCAGTTGAAAAATTCGCTATAGAGAAAATTTCGTTATACGGAGATTAGAGATTTTTGCAGTTATTTAAGTAAATGTTACAAACCTTTTAGTATGTGCGATAAGTTCAAAAATATTTAATTATGACTTTCAATTAAAAATGAAGTAATATTTATTATAAATTTATTAAAATTATATTAATTTTTATTGTATAAATAAAATGCTCAAAAATGAAGACAATTCACCAATTTAGAGATTAATATGTACTAGTACGGATAAACATAAAATGCGTATTGTCACATCCATTCGCTGTTTCCATCCCCACTCCACCCCGATTCTTGGAATCTTGACCCGTAGAAATGTTGCTCCCTCTGTAGAAACCCAGGTCCCCAAGTTTGCATTACCCTTCACATAACATTCTATTGTTATGTGTTATCGCTGGAATGAACAATGCGAGTGATTTCAGAAACGGACACTTGTGAGCGATTTGTTTGCCCAGAAATTAGCAATTTTCTCCAAAAATGACAAAAATCGAAAAGATAAAGGTCTGAAAAAATTCGTTACAGGGAGACAACCACTTCGTTATATGGAGAATATTTTGAATGTTATTTAACATTCTGATTAAAAATTTCGTTATAGAGAAAAATTCGTTGTAGGGAGACTTCGTTGTAAGCAGACTCTACTGTATTTCTGCATTTTTTTTAACACATGAAATAAACATGGGACCGCATGTTCCTACCAGACGTGTAGATAAAAAAAAGTTAAGAAATATTCCATATTGGTTGCGAAAAATGCAATTTTTTCTTCCTTTTCTTGAAATTTCAAAATTAGATTAGGTAGTGTTTCTTGTCAGCGACGAATTCTTGCATCGCGGGTACCAAAAATCCTAACCGAACACTTTTTATGCAAAAGGCAAAGATGGGCGCAAAACGAGTACGTGCTGCCATCTATATGTTAGTAGAACAATAAAAAGAATATGTGACAAAAAGAATGAATGCATGGAATGTCATTAGAAGGAAGAGAAACTGCGACTTCATAAAATATATTTGTTACCTGCAAGGTATGAAATGCCTGCATTCTATAGAATACCTAGGCATTTTATAGAATGCTGGGCGAAGTATGAAATATAAGGATTATTATATAGGGGCCGTCCATAAATAATGTAACGCTTGGAGGGGGTGGGGGTTCGTGAAATTGTGACAAGGGGGAGGAAGGGGGGTAATAAGTATACACATTTGCTTAAAATAAAAATATTTAAAATCAGCAGATTAAATTTTTAACTTATTTTGAAATTAACAGAATTTGAGGGTATTTTTTTAATCGGGGCTAAAACAACTTTCATGTGATTTTTTTCCACTTATATTCCTTTCTTTTTGAAGAAGGCATTGAGGGTAGGTTCTGAGAATATGGTAGCAACAGAAATTCTTCACCATTAGAAGGAAACCTCCCCCTGTCACACCCTTGAAATGTCCAACAAAAGATACGTCGCCCCACCTGTGTGAGTAGTAGAACTGGCAGTGGCACAAACAGGTTGATCTTATTGGGGAGTTTTTTAAAAAAATTCAATCTGTTTAAGAGTATTTTGTGTTCATAAAGTAAAGATAAGATTCATAGTAAAATATATCAAATTCCATTTCAAATTCTAAAATACTACTCTTTTCAATTGCTCTTTTATATTAATATTTTTTTACTATTGTATATTAATTAGGTTTTTTGTTGTAAACCTTAATCTTATTTCATACAAAATCAGTACACATATAATCATTATTATTATGCTCACAAATGTCATTAAAACACGTAGTTAAAGTTTAAAAATAAAATTGGAAATACGATCTATAACGTAGTGCTTTGTTTCTGAACTGCAAGTGTATGTTTATGTAATATAGCGTGACATGTGACAAGGGGGGATGGGGGGTCAAAATATTGAAAAAAAGTGTGACATCGTTTATGGGCGGCTCCATACTTTCCCTAGGTGTTGTATATAATACCTAGGCATTCTATAGAATGGCAAATACTATTTAGGCAAAGTATGGAAAGAGGTAATGATAAGGCTATTATTTAAAAGACGGGTGTTCCACAAAAATGCAAACGTTATTTTGGAAAACAATGAAAGAGTTCCATTAAAAAACTTTTATTCAAAATACGTAAAGAAAAATGAAAATTGTAGGAAACAAAACTTATGCCTTTCTTATCAAAGAAAACGAAGTGAAATGCGAACCTACTTCTTGCATCAAGTAAAGAAATAATTCGATTTTGAATTGCACCTAGCATCTGCCTCTCCTTGTTTAGGTGAACACAAAAACTAAAAAGCTCGAAGAGATATTAGCAAAACCGATGTGTAGTCATTGCACCAAAACTGTAGATCTGTATCAATTTTTGATGTAAATCCATGCAGGGAGAGAGAATCTATCGTATATGTAAGTGAACACAATGACTCACAGATGAAACGCGCAAGACAAATGAAATTTGGTATGTGTGATTTACATTATAAATGTAGATATTGTTACGAAAATCTTCCGGTGAGTGTATGGCGAATGAAGGCCTACATGCAGATGATGGAAAATGGCGCTTTATTCCGCAAATGTTCCAGAAAACTCGAAACCCAGGTAACACGAAAAACAGAACTTGTACAAATTACCAACGCAGGCATACAGCAAATCACTAATAATAACAGAAAAATCCCTATAGATAGCACTCAGCGTCTAACAGCAAACCAAACTCCAAGAGATTATATACTCGTTTGAGCTCCTCCGGTATTTAGAGTTTTCCGACAGAGAGAGACGCCACTAATTCTCCATAGAAATCCAGATCTCGGTTATTATGAGAGATAGGGCCATAACTCTTGAATTTTCTAGAATCTTTATGTTTGTCTTTAAAGTCGCCAAATTTGTCAACAAGGTGGTTAAGGTTCTCTGTAAAAAATCTCTTTCTAACCATAAGACTAACATTGCAGAGAAAACTGTTTTATCGATTCGTAATAATATGTGCCAAATTTTGGAGCCAATCAATCAAACGGAAGAGATACTGTTTCAAAATGTATACTCGATTCTCTTCGGTACATGAATCCGAACGCAAAACACGGCATATTTTGAGAGTCGAAAGGAAGACTCTTTTGTTTACACGATTCTAACACACGACGGCCCTGAAGATTCCGGATGTGATTGATTTCAAAGGGAAAATTGCGACTTTGAATTTGGGCAGCGATCGTAATCAGAGTAATTTTATACAGTCGAACCGCGATATAGCGAACCCGGGATATAACGAACCCTCGATTACAGCGAACCTTTTACATGGTCCCAACTGAAGCCCTTTGTTAATAATGTACTTTCATACGTTTACAATGAACAACAAACGCTAGAGACTCGGATATAGAGAACTGAAAATTTCTAAAGCTTCAAACTTTTTACTTGCCCAAAGGGACATTCTTTACTAATTGTGTTAAGTCAACCCAACTTCTACAAGAGTTACCCCTTTTGCATGAAATACTCTGGTTCAGAGACCACATTCCTCGCCTATTGTACCTTTGTTAGAGTCGCTGCTAACCTCATAGGTGAGACAAAGGAACAATAGGCAAGGCTTTTTACAGTTTCTATCTCCCCTCCTCCCCCCTGTGGACACCTGACCTGGTGTCAACCAAGGAAGGGGGAGACTTTTTGGTCAGACGACCTAGGAGCAATCACGTGTTTTCTCTGCCCTTTTAGTTTAATTGCTTATCATTCTGTGAACTTTGCAGTGACGATGGATAACGTTGGCAAGCGAATTATTTAATACTTTATTTGCATTATTGCATACCGTGAATTATAATTGGGTCTGTTTAACAGTCAGAGAAAAATTTTAGACATCTTTCCAAACACCAACGTAAAAAGGATTTAATTTATAAAATTAACCCTCTTGCAACTTATCCCGCGGGTGAGAAGAAAGTCTGTTGTCTGCTGCATTCTGCAATTTTCGCAAGATATTGTGTGTTCTTACTACTAGTACAGCGTTGAATCATATTAAACTAATAAATATTGCATAAAAATCAAATACTCGTCGTTCAACCGTATTTGAAAATGTTCGCGAACGCTGCATCTAATTAGCGATTTAAAAAAATTCGATAGTCGGAGGGTTAACAGTTGGAATTCGAATCTTTGAAACGAGACTTTATCGAATCAATCTATGAATTTAAAATCTCACGTTTTAAAAAAAATAAATTAAATTGTAAAATCGGTGATTTTCATAATCAACTCACAAATGCATTATTCGTAGAACAATATTCATTTCAACATTCAGGAACTACTATTTGAAGTAATACAATGTTTTTAACCGTAATAAAATAAAAATTACAATTTATCAGACACTGCAGTATCTATCTCAAATTCATAAATGTAAAACACAAATAATAAAGCAGACAAACTTTACAATTTACAAGGAGAAAACATTACTCCCTTACTACAACCTTGCAAGAATTGGGTGATTACTTTTATAATCTGTCGATAAATTATTCTTGTTTTATATAATGGCAAATGGACTTGACTCTCTTTTATTGTTTTGCAGCAATTTTATGTCTTCATAATTCATAATTATAAATTGGAATTAGAATTAATGCCAATCAAGCGAACAAGGAATTGGAATTATAATTAGAATTCTGCGCTTCAATTCATCAAGGGAGGGCACAAGGGTCTTGTACACAATGTTCTTGACAAACCCCCAAACCAAATTTAGTGTCGAAAAACCACAATACACACATTGCTTTTTCTTGCACGGTCGCCATTTTTATTTATGACGTCATAATTACCCAGACTGCAAATGCGCTAAGATCGCATTGTTGCCATGTAAAATTCTTTGAGTTGTAATTTACGAATACGTAATCGGTTTTTGCATAATATTTTTTATTCGAAAGTTATGAGGTACGGAAACCCCGACAATAATTGATGAACACCCTGTATAATGGCAAATGGAATTGACTCTCTTTTATTGTTTTGCAGCAATTTTATGTCTTCATAATTAATTTATAAATTGGGCTGCTTGCTCTAACTGTGCCCCTATTTACAACAGATCATGTTCATAAATGATTGATTATATCATTAAGTGAGAGTTTAGTTAAAATTGAACTAATTGAGAGATAATTTGAGAGTTTAATTTAAAACTGTCTAAAAGAATGTATTATTAAATTCGATTATTTCGTAATTTTTTTAAAAATTCCGTTCATTGTTGCAATGCTTTCGACAATGCCATTAAAAATAAACATAAATATGACGCAAATTACGCTCCAAAGATAATATTTAAATGATAAATTAATGAAGAAATAAGGGCCTCGTTCTGGGCCTTGTATTATTTTCTCTTTCACATAAACTATTACGGAGAGGATTTTCTTTGATCAGCATGCAAATCACTCTCTAATTTCTAAATGTCTTTTTGAATAAAATCGCCAAGAAAAAGTTAATGAAACATGAGGATTATGATGAGTTAAAAATCCTCTTAAAGAATTAATAAGATTAACATGAATTTAACCCTTTCCGGCACAAGGCATCAATTTTTTTTAATATGATGAAAAAGCATCATGAATGGACTTAGTTCATTGTTTAGACATAGAATTTGCAAAAAAAACCACTTCTTTCTGAGGAGAGGTCGTTGTCCCTCTTTGGAGACACTCCCTCATATGAGGACCCCTTTGGAAACAGCCATCTTGATACACTAAAAAAATAATGTTAAATCTTACACAAAATCATAAATTAAAACTTTCAAAAATATTGGAGGAAAATTTTCGAGTAAATTTGCTAAAATTGTGAAGGTCAAGAACCCAAAAAAATTCCTATCTCCGAGTTAAGAAATTTGGGCATTTTAAATCTATAATTTTTCCGAAATGAAAGCGAATTTTCATTGTGCTGCCATCTACATTCTAAAAGGAAAACTATCAGCTGCCGTTTCCTACAATTTTTCGGCTTCAAATTGGAAACGGATTTGTTCAGAAAATTTTAAAGTTGGTGTCCTCTTTTGCGACCACTGTGCCGGAAAAGGTTAATATGAGAAGACAGGAAATGATTCGTGATTAAATTAAGCTTAATTATATTGTTATTAAAAATATTTTCCAAAATTAAATTTTAGTTATTTCATGGATTTTAGTGTGATTACCACATCTACATTTTGCAGCTTTATATCCCCAATCTGAATTAGTACTTTTACTTTGTCTAGACTATTACTTTTAGTTATTATCCGCAATTTGAACTAGTATTTTGAATTAGGAATAGATCTAAGAAAAGTTCATTATTACTCAGATATCGTAGGCTCGTTTTTTATTAAATATATTGTATATTTGCTAATTTAACAACGTCAAATTAATACTAAAATTCAAAACATGTACATAAACAAATTGAAATAAGCTGAAAACAAAATACATTTTGCAAATAACGCTTCCGATCAAAATTTTATTGTAATGTTATAATGAAGCATCTAATTAAGTTATTATTAACAGTGATGATAATAAAAATTTCGATATATGTTTCACTTCAGATTATTTAACATATTTCATTCTCGGTCGAAGTTCATTTTTAAAAAGTAAAGAAAAATTCAAGTTTCTTATAAGATGTTCAAAATAATCCTGAAACACAATTACTGAAGTCATTAATGAATTATATCCATTCTTTACAATTTTAACTGTGATTAACTAATAGGAGCTATGTAAAACATGTTGGCACTGATATGTTGTGTGTATCGAGATATGATATATTACTGAAAAAGACATAGAATGGAAGATTCGTTATAGCAACTAAATAACGAAGCGATTAATATAATTTTCTTTCATTTTAGATTGTTTTCAAAAACGAAAAATTTATTGAAATTTCAAAAGGAAAACGTTCTTTCAAACCTTTACATTAAAAACTTTCAAAAATAACGAATTTTATAAACATAACCTGTTATTTAACAAGCCGATTTTTTTTAAAATGTACAAATCGTATTCGTTTTAAAGATTATTCGTCTTATTCTTATGCATCTAAAGGTTTTTACTTCCCGTGTGAGAGAGAAGAAGATGAACTTGCATTAAAAGTAATTCAATCGGTTTCTCTTTAGTTTATATTACGTGCAACAAAATTACTTACGACAAAAATTATAAATAAAAGTTGCGAATAATAAAGTCGCTGATTTAGATCAGCTACAAAATAAATTAGTCTACAGTATTAAGTTATTTTCACTTTTTTCTACTCTCGCACATAAAATAAAAAGATTCAAGTGCAGTTTATGTTTGTAATAAATTGAATAGCATTAACATGCAATCTGTTAAAAATACCTACTACTTGTTTTTTGCTGCTGAAAAGAAATTGCTTATCCATTTCTCTCTGGTAAACGGTAATTTTTAACAGTTGAACGACTTCTTACTTAACAGTATAAAAATAGAGAATAGAATAGCGCTGGATAATTGTAAGTATTCATTCGTTTTGTAGAAGACTTACTACTTTTGTCCACTAATACATCATACCAAGCAAAATTATTTCTTCCCTTCAAATTTTCGAGAAACTGGTCGTTTAATATAATTGCTCTTACGAAATTAACAATTTTCTTTCCAAGTAAAAAGTTTTGTTTTTTCTAGGAGATTAAATTAAAGACATTAATTGAGAATTAACTGAATGGTGAATTTTGCGTTTTGGATTGAAAATATTAATTAATTTTCAGGAATCTTTTTAGCCGCAACAATATACAAGATACCCAATCTAAACGTGCCCCAAAATCTAATTTCTAAACCGTTGGAGATAGGGGCATATACTTCCACTTGGAAAAATGCTTTAACTGACGTAAAGAATTATATTTTATACTTTTCTAGTACATAAATGTATTGCTGAAAAAATTACAAAGTCTAAATTTTTTTTATATAGTCCGTCTGTCCTCTGTCAGTAAAATATTTTTGACACACTAACATTTTAAACAAAAGAAGTTCCACTCTTCTATGATTAAAAATAGTCGAGTTTTGAGTTTGAATTTCATAATTTTATATCAATCAGCGGCCGCTTCCAGCGAGAGCTGTACATTGATTGGTGGAACTTTCTAGAAGTGATCATTGAAACGGTGTAATACCGTTTAAATGCGATATATTCAAAATTTTATATCTATTGAAGGTACTGAAAATGAATCTAATAATTATTAATGTTTCTATTAAACTGCCTCATGATATCATTCCTACGTTATTTTAATTTGAGAAACAATATATTCTAAAATAATTCCAGAATACTTCGAAACATTTTCAAATTTCCAATTATATTGTTTACTTTTATACTCTTACTTTACTATTTCGAGTTCTTTTATAATGTTACACACATTGAATAATTTTTTTTATCTCATATCAAAATTATTATAAGTTCTAATGAAAGAATAGCATGATTCCAAAAAAGCTATATATAAAAGTCTTATGAACTATATTTAAATGTAAATGTTAATTAATAGTGAGGAAAATTTGAAACGAATGTGAAATAAACGTCCTTCACTTTTCACCCAGATTTTATTTAAGTTTGAAACTAATTTAGTAGTTTTAATTAACTTTTCTGGAACAAAGAATTTCCGAATCTTCCTTTCGAAATGTAATTAATGAAAGTACTTTCACTCCACTTTGTTAAAAGAAGAAGTTTGGTGATAAAATTTTCCACTTTCATCTGCTTCTCCAAGACATTCAGTTACTTTTCTACGATTTTAAGAAATATCCATGTTTTCGAAACTTGGTTCGACTCAATGTTCGTTAACAAGTAATATGATTTCAGTAGAACATTTATAAAATATGGATTGTTTTAGGAATACGAGAGAACCTACAATCGGTACTTCATTTAGTAAATCATTTCGATTTTACCCACTAGTTTCTTTTCTTTTTAATACGACTCAATGTTCGTTAACAAGTAATATGATTTCAGTAGAACATTTATAAAATATGGATTGCTGTAGGAATACGAGAGAACCTACGATCGGTGCTTCATTTAGTAAATGATTTCGATTTTTCCCACTGGTTTCTTTTCTTTTTAATAAGATATATATTCTAAACAGAATTTATTTTATTTCAAATTGTCTCATTTAAAGGTAACTAGTTATATCGGAAAAATTACAAGTTTTTTCGTTTATTTATATAAATGATATAGAAATAGTTTTTTCTAAACTTTTCCTTCGCTCGTTAAAATCAATTTATGAATAATATAAAGAAGCCAAAACGCGCGGATTCAAACTTGTAACAGTTTTGCCGAAGTCCCAGTGATGCCATTTGGAATCGTCATATTCATTATTTTTTTTTGTTTGGCAACTAAGCCTGCATCTGATACCAAATGGACATCATTAAATTTTTCGAATATTGTTCTTTTCAAATATATTTTTAAATCCTTACCAATAGATGTCTGCTCTATCGATTTTATCAATTAAAACATTGCCTTCTTGAATTTCACTTCAGCCAGGAAAAGATGCCAAAATAAAAATATATTTTAACATAATTTAAATGAAATTACATGTACAATTTCATTCTTATTATTTTTAAACATGTTAAAATATTTTATTTCAGCTATTTTTGATAAAAATATATATTAAAATTTGGGTTTATATGTAGTCTGAAATATCACGACGCCAAACGGAATCACTTTGAATTTTAATTAAAAAATTTAAAATATTTTTTTCTTTTTGAACTTTTATCTTAGGACCAAAATGAGTATATTTCACAAATTTCAGAATTTTATAATGAGTAATAAATTCTTGGTAGTGAAAGAGTTAACACTCTTTACAGATAAATCAAGGATATTTATAAAATGATTTCATATGAACAAAAAAACCTTGTATATATGAAGTATTTAAACCATAAAACAACTGGTAAAGAATATGCTGTTGAAAATATTTTTTATTTCCTTCTGAAGCAGATTAGTTTTATGAAGAATAATCTCTTAGTTTTTGAATCCATAAGATTGTGTTTGTTCTGACAAGAATAATCTTATTAGTGATGCATGATTAACTCCAAATGTACCATAAATGCATTGAAACTACATATGAATCCCGATAAGTTAAGTGTTATTTATATCGTAAAATTTTATTAAGTAACATATAACGTTGAATTTGCCAAATAATTCTTCTCGTATCTTTTTTGCTTGCAGATCTAGACTCAAAATGTAGAGTTGAAATATTTTGACGTCATTGAAAATCATCTTGCATGTACTTGCTCAGGAATAGAATATAAATTCCAAATATTAACATTAACTTATCCTATAAATACTTCACAAATGCAACATTAGCTACATCTATATATTTTATTTTGTGAAAAATGCTGGATAAATGATTTCTAATTTTCATATTCTAATTTTAATTACCTCTTATTCCTTTTTAATACAAGATCATTTCTTTACATAATAACGTTTTCTAAATATGTTACAGCTTAAATGTTATCAAGTAACGAATAACTTAAAATTTGCCATCTAATTCTTCTCGTATCTTTTGTTGCTTGCAGATCTATAGTCAAAACGTAGATTTGAAATATTTTGACGTTATCGAAAATCATCTCGCATTGTACTTGCTCAAAAATAGTATATAAATTACAAATATTAGCATTATCTTATCCTGTAAATACTTAATAAATATAACATTAATTGCATCTATCTATTTGAATTTATAAAAAAATGCTCGATATATTATTTCGAATTTTAATTTCATATTCTGTTACCTTTTATTCCTCTTAATACAAGATCATTTCTTTATATAATAACTTCGTTTTTAAATATGTTGCTTCTTTGATAGAACTGAAATATTAAAATCAACGCATGTAGTTTGCACCAACTACTTATCTAATATGTTCAAATCTCAAATCTTCATTTGAATTTAAATCATTTACTAAGGTCGATACAGAAAAGAAATTAAAGCAATTTTATTAATTAATTTTCAAACTCAGCGGCAGAAATCAGCAGACTCAAAAATTACGTTTCCAGAACAAAATCGGTGAATTCTATAGACAAGCTCTCAGGAAATTAAACAAAATTTTTTAGACCGAAAAAATATTTATTGAATAAGCGAAATAATCTCAGCGCTAAAGCAGAAATTTCGAAACCAACGAGTGACTAATAAGGGCATTCAAAAGTAAAAAATTAATCAATGGTGTCGTGAATATTCACGGAGGTCTCTTTACCGGCAAAGAAAATAAAAGTTTCGAACAGGAACAGGCGAAAGATCGAAATTGCTAGGCAATCCGATTCCCTGGTATCCCAATAAGTACACTCCCTGAAGTTCATGGGAAGTGATCATATCTTATAGAATGGAGAATCTCAAAGAATCGGATTCACACATTCATCGCTATGGGCGAATTAGATGCAAACTCAAAGAAAGCCAAATAGTAACTGTTCTCGCTCTAGTCAATTTATAAATGGAAAAAAAGGAAAACCAGCGGGAGTGGCCTCCCCTAAACTTTCTCGCATACTTTTCAAACATTTGTCATTTCTCTTCCCCCTGCGTTGATAAAAAGTTCGAACCGACTGTAACCCAGAATGCAATGACTATCAGAAGGTGTTTCATTGTAGATTATAGTGATAGTAAAATATTGAGGTGAAGAATCATATTCAAAAAGATGCGTATCTATTAAAACTTCGCAATATTTATTTTTTTATCAAACTAGCAATGCGAGTTCCGCGTGCGGAGAAGAAAACAGGTGAATATCTTCCGCATGCGCAGAGATTGCTTCCAATACGCAAGTAAAACGAGACGCCCTAAATGTTTGCTTCCTTACAAAATCTCGCCGCCAGAATTGGTTTTTGGCAAACTGCCAAGTTTTCGGAGTATCCTTTCTTTGCACAGGCATTTACGCATGCGCATGGAGTTGAACAAGTATGCTATCATACAGACCGACAGACAGTCAGCCCGTTGACGAATTTGGCCCAAAATTTTATACTGACCTACATTCATGACGATAAAACTGTGTACCAAATTTTATCCATCTGGCCTTTCAAGTTTTTGAGTTATAGCGTTCGCATGACCTAGAACATGCAGACAGACAGACTTCCCGTTGACGGATTTTGTCCAAAATTTGATAGAAACCTACAAATTATGTTTAAAGACTACATACCAAATTTCATCCCCGTAGCTCTAATAGTTTTCGAGTTATCGTGTTCACAGACAGACAGACATAATTCCAAAATTGTGTTTTTCGGACTCAGGGAGGTCTAAAACGTGGAGATTCGTCAAAATCTCGAGTTGGAATTTTTTGACGATTAAAATACTTTCTCTTTGTATACTTCGTATACGAGAAAGTAAAAAGTAAACGTATTCTGCAGACATCTATTAACATGTTTAACTTAATAAATTTGTTACAAGTCAAATTCTAGTGCGCGGCGAAGATTCCTGAAGGATGAGATATCTCGTCCGTAGCGACGAATGTGTTAAAACAATCGTAAACCAGATTAAAAAGCTTCTGGTCGAAGGGGAATAATTTCCTTAACGGTTGCTTCGTAGACATAGAAGTTCTTTTAGCTGTGACACCAGAATAAGATGGAGTCTGAAAGATGAAAAATATACGTGAATGAAATTGTGATAGATTATTTTGCTTTCCGTTGGTATCGCAATCTTAAATGATTTCTTCATTTCTGAAGAACTTTCTTACAATTATTTTTCCTTTATGAAGTGAAATTTATGCAATTTCATGTACTAAGAAAATTGCTTCGAATTTGCATAAATTAAATAAAAATGATACAATTAAAATTTTCTTAATATTTAATTTGCTTTGGACATTTTTTCTTAGTCCCT
>BGPR01001747.1:18020-34514 GCA_013235015.1 Araneus ventricosus
TTTGAACAAAAATATGACGATTGGTATTCAGATAAGACCCATATAAGACGATAGGTAATCAACAGAGGACCGAATGCTGGGGAGACTGGTTTGCTTAAATTACTTTTTTACCCTAATTAATATTTTTCACCCGTAAAATAATAAATAATTATTAAAAAATGTAAACGAAAATATTTAATACAAAAAATAGGTATATTATTAATAAATTAATAATTATTTTTTATAGAACAGACGATGCTGTATTGCACTTACATGAATTTTTTTTCATCTAAAATGTAAATCTTGTAAGCCCACATCTATTTTTTTGTTTCATGGCTTCTGAATGCACTTTTTAATTTCTTTCGGGCTCAACTCATCTAACAGGCATACGTCGCAGGTTTTGCTACAGTGATGCCAAATTTTGGACTCGACATAAGGCACCCCTTGCTATGGCTCTTAGTTTGACGCAGGTCGACTAGGGGTGGCGCCAGTGGGGGACCCAGGGCCCCTTGTCGGGGATGTTGTGCCCCCTCGTCAGGGGAAATTTTGGTACCCCTTTCGTGTAACGGGGGTATTCAACTAGTAGATAAATAAAGATCTGGAGAAAATTTGAGACCAATTTCATTACACTCTTCCCCCGTGTAGGGGAGTCGTGCCGCCCTGTCGGGGAATTGCGCAGTTCGTGCCCCCCTCTTCGGGCAGAAACTATCGTCACTCCAGCAGTCACCCAAGCATTGTATATAGAGATTTCATATCTATGAAGTTCTGATTTCCTCATTCCTATTTGTTAAAAGTAAAAATGCCAAAAAAAGTATTTCGATACAGAATATTCATTTAAATTGTGTGATATTAAGATAGCATAGATAAAATAAGCTCATATGGTCATTGCTGCAAACCTATTCAGACTTGGGATTGCCTGTCAACTGAATGATGTTGGACTAGAGCTAAAAATATCAGTATTCTGTTTCAGGGGACAGAGGAAAAGGATGAGCAGAACAATGAATGGAATCAATTCCCTATGATTATCTTACTGTCTGCTGTGCTTGGCCGCTATCCTATCGTTGTGTGTTAAAAGTATCGTATAATTAAAATGTCAAAGACAATTTCAGAATTTACATACTAATTAATTGGAAATTCAGGCCTTTAACCAAATAGCTATCTTTCCGTTTTCAGTATTATTGTAAACCAGCGAATCAATTCAAAGATACTCACGTTTGATTTACAGTTAATTAAAGGTGTGAAAAACTGCTCAGGCTCAAAAGTTCACCGTTATAAATCTGTGCTTGAGAGGAAAAGAATTTCAAGACCAATTTTGCTGGTTTTGCCGCATTTGCTTCTTCTAACAGCATCTTTGAATGGGAAAATTGCGGCAGCCGCAGGTCGAAAAGAACAAAAGATTACCGATCTCAATAAATAAATTTCGCATTGCTAATGCTCCTGTCAAATGCTAAAATTGTTATCTTAATATAAATAAAAGTCATTGTGGGTATGCTCCACATCTCCTCCTAACTACTGCAGCAATTTCAACCAAACTTTGCACACTTATTATTTAAAACAAGAGGAAGATTATTGTCACTTTTCGAAGTCCGAAAGTTAATTAAACAGTCAGTTAATTAGAAATTAACCGAAACCGTTTTTCCGCATTAACTTCGGAGCAAATGATCCCGTCCCCCCAAAAAAATATTTTTATACCATCCTAAAGTTCAAAATTTTACCTTTTCAATGATTATAATTTTATATCTGTGAAATGTTTCCTTCAACTTTTAATTTTTCAAAATTTAATAAATAAATTATTACAGTAGACGATTCTTAAATAAAGCAAATTTCATGATACTTCGTTGCTAGGCAACGGTGAGACTTTGAACAAATTTCTTTTTATTTCTGTAAATATTTTAAAAAGAAGTGAAAGATCACTGTCAACTTTAAAAGGTCGAAAAGTTAATTTTTTAAAATTAAAAATTAAACAAGATTTTGCGTTTCTTGTGATATATTTCGAAAGTTTTATGTTACAATAACTATTTTTATACAATATTAAAGTTTAAAAAATCGCTTTTCAGTGACACAAATTTCATTTGCGTTCAAAATTGTTGCTCTCATTTCAATAATTAAAAAAAAATCAAATTGTGTATAAAATTCACAATTTGTGGCAATGTATTTTTTATTGTTAAAGAACAAAAATACGTATGAAGATCTACTGCTGGAACATATAAACAAAATTCTGGAAGAATACTGAAAAAAAGTTTAAAAGCAGGCGATTTATAATTTATATCGGGAACAACTATTGATCTGGTTTATTTTGACGCTTTTTATTAATGAAAAATTATCTATTTAATTAGTTGAGCCAAAACATTCGTCAAAATCCTTCAACTCGGAAACAAAGACACTGTCACCACGACAAACCTCATTTCTTTTTCTTTTCAGAAAACACTGTAGAAAGCAATTTGTACTTCAAGTATAAATTGTAAGCTATTGAGATAGAGGAAATACGATTCCACTTATTCGGCAGGCAGCGTTTCAATAACATGAGCAAATATCAAGTATGACATAAAATGATTTAAAATCATTTGTAAGACATTGAAAATTCAATAAAACCATAGCTTAAATTTCAAATAAGTATAGCGTCAATTTACCCGTTTGATTACAAAACATATTTAACTTTATAATTTTAGTTCAAAACAGTCTTAGAATTTAATATCCTTACAGCATTTCATTTATTCCAAACACTGCTTATTCATTTATAAATTAAAAAAAAAGAATTCATAGAAACATTTTGTAATAGTTATAAAAACTATTAGAAAATAGCATAACTTTAATAACTAAGATTGGTAGGAAATTTTTATCCTACGGTTGATTTTTTTCCTAAATTAAAGTAGACGGTATATGGGTACTTGATTAATTTGCAAATTTTATCCTACGGATGATTGTTTTCCAAAATTAAAGTAGACGGTTTATGGGTACTTGATTAATTTGCAATGGAAAAGGAAAAATATAAATGATTAGCTTTGAAACTTTAAACACTTTCCAATAAGTGTCCATAAAGGAAGTAACAAATACCATGGGAATTTCTAGATGCCTATAAAATTTATAAGATATGCAAATTGTTCTCCGAGAATTGCATGAAAATAAGAAACTTCACAGCAACGCGGTCATTTTTTATCCATATAAAATTAGTAAATTGTGTTTCAAATGTAAATTCCAAGATACTGCGATAGCAAAATTTAAACTATTCTACAAGTTGCACTACAATAAACTGTTTAGATATCAAGAATAACACAAAAATTTTTATTATTGAAATAATTTTATTTTGAATATACATTATTCCTTAAATACGTGGAGTTAAATACTATTTAACACCGGTGACTTAGAAATTTACTCAGTTTATTTAATTAGAGCCATTTAATTTTTCTTAACAGTGCAAATATATACATTTGAAAAATATTCTTAAGCAAATTGTTTGCAAAATCTATATTTTGTAATTGTCTTGAAGCTATTTGTAAGTAGTTCCTATTACAGTAATTATTCAAATTAGTAGGAAAATTATCATATGGTGAACTGCTTTCACAAATTAAAACCGAATTTTCAGAATTATTTTTAAATAACCATCCGTTGAAAAGTTAAATATCTCAAAATAAATCGAATATTCTTTGTAAAGGTATCGCGCGCAGGCGATCCGAGTATGGAAGTAGATCCTACCGATTTGATTTATTGATTCGTCTGGTAATTTTACACACTAAAATAATTAAGTTGCCCGATATTATCCTGTGTGTTGTAAAACTGTTTTCATTAAAATACCTCTGCGTTATTGTAAAGCTTTTAAATAACGGTGACAAAAAGGAACACTATTAATAAAATACTAAACAACATACCATGCAAGAAAGAAATATTATTCGTTAGACACTTGAGTCATAAATTAAACAAACACATTCAAGTATTAAAGTCATTACAAAAGGCAAATATTACTATCTATTACATTGTTTTTAAATTATAATACTATGCAAACGATATCTTTACACAAAGAAAAAGATAAAAATAAATACTAGTTTTCAAAATTCTTACAATGAGTTTCAGAAAGACAAACGAAAGATGCACTAACCGTTATAATTGAACATTAAAATAAATAAATTTCATGAAATCAACCAATTAAAAGCATAGGATTGGAACGAGCATGCACATTTTTCATCGACTCGGGAAATTTTCCGTCAGAAAATGCGACAATTAAACAAAAGATTTCGATGGAACATAAATGCTCACAAATTAAAATAAGAATGTCCATTACTGAGAACAAGTCTGCAAGATCTTTCACTTTATTGTCTTTCGTACGCTTTTTCGAAGACGCAGTCATTTGCAATATTGCAAGCAAACTGGAATCTGGTATACCATTCAAGATGTCGCTAAAATATTCTGTGTAAACGTCTCTGACTAATCGATCAATTACGGGTTTGTGAATTTGCGATAGAATGTTTTCGAAATCATTTTCATTAAAGCATTCCCAACAGAAGTCATGCACTGTTAGGTTGCCTGAAATAAAATCGGTTTTCATTTGATAAACTTCATCGACACATTTATTAAAAAACTGCGATAACCGAGGAATGTGTCCTAGTTTTTGCTTGAGAATTTCCATAATGTTATATTTAAATGCAACAACTTTCAGGATTAACATTACCCACTCATTCGTCCGACTATCTAAGCCATTTTTCATAAGAATATCCAACGGAGTCTGTCCATTTTTATCCACTGAATAGATACTGGCTCCATTGATCAAAAGTTGAATTTCTACAGAATTTACGTGTTTTTCAGCAAATGCCACATGTAATGGAGTTTCGGAAGCCTTATTGCATATGTTTGGATTCGCATTATTACGCAACAACTTCAATGGAATATTTTCTTGCTGACTTTTGATGGCATACATGAGTGGAGTGTCTCCTTTTTCATCTACTAGATTGAAATCTATGTCTTCGTGTTTTAATAGTTTATCGATAATCCATTCATCAGGCCAAAAGACCTTTATATTCGGTGGCTCGTACAACAACGATATAGTGACAGCAAAATGCAAAATTGTTTTTCCGTGAATATCCTTAGCGTTTACGGAGGCACCGGACTCTATCAGCACATCGACAGCACGCCATTTTCGATGCATTACCGCAAAGTGTAGAGGTGTAACACCCAGATCGTGGGTACTTAGATTTACATTAGCACCGGCATTAATCAATTCCCGGACTACTCCAATATTTTTCTCGGGGCTCTTAAGTGCATCATGAAGAGGTGTAGAACCACCGTAACGTTGGCGATTGGGATCTTCTCCTCTGGCTAGCAGCTGACGAATCTCAGGCAGATTATGATCGCAGCCAACAAGTCGAAATAGAGGAGACGTACGAACAGCGTCCATTGAAAAGTCCATTGCTCTAGAAAAAAATACTTGGAAAATTGGATTCCAACTCCTTGTCATACAGAAAACAGCAAAGAAAGTGCCTCGTCTGAAATAAAAAAAAAACTTTTATAAAAAATGGAAGCACGCTAAAACTTAACAATCTACGAAAATATTTAGAAATTCCAGAAAGTAACCAGGTTATCTAAATCGTAAATATGATGCCACCTTCGGCCAAAAAAGATTTATGAGTCTGAAGTTAGCTGCTAAGATACCAACGGCCTTATTCAACATCCATGATTAAACCATGAACAGCGGTTACATGATGGTTCTGCCATGATAATGCGAAAGCTGACCGAAATGCGTCGCCAAATGTATATCCTAGCGGGTTGCTATTTGGGCATGGTGTCTCAATTTCTCGGTTGTTGGCGATTTTTAAAATTACACTCAGCCTTCGAGCCAAACGAGTTTCTCGCCAACTCACCAGTTACGGTATACACCCGGCTTATAATTTCGATTAACATTCGCTTGTTCGTGTAAATTCCCGTTTAACCGCTGATCATGGTTTAGCCATGGATGGTGAATAAGGCCGTAAATGTTCTAATATTTTGATTAAAGACGTGGTATATACATTTCCGACGGATTACGCAATAACGTTTTACTGAATACCTAAATGCGCTTAGAGAAAACTATAAATTGCACTATTTTATTTTTAAATATTAGGAGAGGTTCTTAACTTTTTTACATAAACACAGGTGGACTGTTGAGACTTCCATTCAACTGTTGAGGACCACGGAGGATTATCCCACAACTTCCGCTACAGTGAGTAGAGCATCGCATTGAATTGGAACACCACATTTCTTCCGAAACCAGATGCATGAAAAGTGCTTAACCTGCCCTTAGCGAACAAACGACTCAAGTAAACCTCAGCTGGAACCTAGCCTTAGGGGTCTATTCTGGTACCCCCGGTTGGGGTGGGAGGGGTCATTTTTCCCGTTGTTAATGTACGAAAAAAGTGACGTCCCCCAACCAACCGGGGTACCAGAATAGACCCGTTAATCATACAGTAGCAACTGAATGTTTCACAATTGTTGCTTTTAAAATATGATACCTATCTCAGTTTACTTGCAATTGTTCTTTGTTTGAGTCTAGTTCTTGACATCTCCATTGCTGCAGCGGAACTGGGAATTACAATCAGTTTTAAACTTATCAGAAGATATGTATATGTAGTCGGTGTAAAAAATTTGATAAGACATTCGAGTGTAATATTTTGCGATCGTATTTTAAAAGATCATTTGAATTTAATATGGTGAACTGTTCTTGAGTATTATTTGAATCCGAAATAACTGAGAACAAAGAATATATGTTTAAGAATGATCTCAAAAATATTTTACGGACTCTGCTTGCTCAGTGATGGTCTCTTTGTGCATTCGTCAAAAGATGATAGCATATTCCGGTCTCAATTTCAACTTAATTTCAGCTGAATCTTTTCGTTGGATTTCATTTCCTATGCTTCGGATCTAATTATAAGTTTTGAGGATAGAGTATTTCAAAGTGATAATTTCTATGAATCTAAAAATCGATCTTCGAATTTTAAAGTATGAACAACATAGTTTATTTTGTGTTTAGTTCCGCCATTTAGTGAAGGTAACCGATTGTGAATTTTTGAACATTTGGTCTCTCAGAATAGCAGAACGATTTGAACCAAAATTAGTTAGAGTGTTAGGAGTTTGGTGTAGAAAACATATAACATGTTCCTCTGCTTATCTCGTTAAGGCAGCGGTGGCCTAGTGATAACTTCTCTGCTTTGGGGGTGGAGGCTCCCTTTTCGAAACCCGATTCCACTGAAGATGGGCCGTGTGTGGTGACTGTTGCACGCTAAATCATAAGTAGTGGCCAAATGTCCTCCCGTTGGTGTGGCGTAGAAGTTTGGAAAGGGGGTGTCAGCTCAGGTGTCGCCCTCGTCGTCTGACCGTGGTTCAAAATTACGAGGTCCGTCCCAAAATAGCCCTCGTGTTGCTTCAAAACGGAACATTAATATAACTAAACTAAACTGCCTAGCTCGTTTGAGCATGTCCTCATGCATTCGAATGGATAGATACACGGATAGCCTAAACTTTGACGGATTTGCTGAGAAATTGGGGCTGATAAACAGGCAGTACACATTTAATGTCAAATTTAATTCATCTTATTAGTATCCTTTTAGAGATGTGCCACATACATAACGGCAGACACAGGGACAATCTTTCCAGATGTCAGAATTTTCCCAAAATTTCATACAGATATTTAATTCTGGTCTTTAGATGACATACCAAATTTCCTCCTTTTAGCCTGTTTTGATTTTGAGTTGATTTTTTCACATACAGACATACTGAAGGATATAATCAATTTGCAAAATGACGAAATTACCTAGATAAAATTATTTTAGCAATTACTATACATTCTCTTTTTGTCCTCAGATACGAGAAAGTATGAATTTCTTACGAAGCTCAAAAAGTGTTAGGCTTTTTTTCTTTCTGGTTAACCGTTTTGATTTCTGTTGTTGTTTGGAAAACATCCCACAGAAAAAGACATTAATAAATCAGAATTTTGCTGTCATTCGTTTTACTCGTTTATTTGCTCCTGATCATCTTACCAAAATAGGAAAGATTTTTTTAAACTTTAATAGACCGTTTCTTTTTAATTCTTCCAAATTGAACAAATGCGAGACAATGAAGCATGCCCTTCCTTACAACTGGCAGAATTCTCTTTTACTGGCCAGCTTAGGCATGCGGAAAACCTGAATAATCCGGCCGCCGTGGCAATTAATCGAGCACTGTGGCCCTCGCATTTGTGGCTTTATTACGAGCAGCTCATGCCACGACACCTCAGACAGAGGTACGACCCGTCATCGGTGGAGGGCAATTCAACTCCCGCCATTACTATAGCTCGCCGGGAAGCGAGACTCTGCTTACTTATACGGCAGGTTCTCATTCCCATATTTTTGGTGCCCCCTTAGGTGAGGATTACAAATACAGATAAGGTTAACCTCAGTAGTTATCAAAATTTTCCATTTCTCCGCATCCCCGTTGAATCCAGCTTTTCCTAAGGCGTCCTGTGCAAAGCAAAAGTCAATACTTTTTGCAAAGTACTACATTTTGTACAGGTTTCCTAAGGTGTCCTGTGCAAAGCAAAAGCCAATGCTTTTTGCAAAGTACTACATTTTGTACAGGTTTCCTAAGGCGTCCTGTGCAAAGCAAAAGCCAATACTTTTTGCAAAGTACTACATTTTGTAAAGGTTTCCCAAGGCGTCCTGTGCAAAGCAAAAGACAATACTTTTTGCAAAGTACTAAATTTTGTAAAGGTTGTAACGGCTCTTACTCCATTTGGCCAGGTTCACTTGAGTTAATCCAAAAGTAAGTATTTGTGGCAATAGTTTCGTCCTGCCTCAGTCTTGTATCTCGCGCCTGCGCTCTAGAGAGTCAAGTCGCTTAAGCCGGCCATTCACTTGAAGTATAGTCATTCCATTTATCCTAAGCCCGATTTTTTCCCACCTATTTTAATCGAAAAATACATAACATAATACCACTCCATGCCCCTGCAACTATAACCATATGGTTATTTAAGCAGTGACGCGGACATGAAGTGTAAGAAAAATCACAACACCCGAGGGGGTGACCTCTCTTAAAACTTGACAATTTTCAATACCGCTGCCTAATTAAAAACGCAACAAGTTTACAAAAATTTACAGGAGCATTAGGAAGGATTGCTATTGTGCTATACATTATAAAAATGTTACGGAAACACAGAAAAATAAAACCTTACAAACACAAAGTTACACAGTTGTACATGAAATAGCTGGAAAATAATAAAAACTAAATGCAATGGAAAAACTATACGAAGAGTAAAAAATACATTAAAAAAACAGAAAATGAAAGGAAAAAGATGAAAAACAAATTAATACAGTAATAAAAATAACATAAAAATGTGCACAAGAACAGAGAGATGGGCCGCACAATGTTTTAAAAAGTTCGATTTTGAAGAAGAGTTAGTTGATGAAACTCTATTTGAAGGAGAAACATGGTGTATCTTGGAAGAAAGTCCTGAAAGAACGACTACAGCTGTTCTGAATTCATTAGGGGAAGATGGGTCGAAGAGGAGGCAGGCACGCCATTCACAAGGATGCTGACTCTGGACGAAGGTAGGGGAGAGCGATCTTCTTTCCCTCTCCACAGCTGCTTCTCAATCGCTCTTCGATTTTCCCCAGTCAGCAGATTTTAATTTATGCCATCCTCAAAACGAGGCTTCAATCTACGCAAGGTATTGCTCTTTTCGCTAGCCTCTTTCAGGGTCCCTCTGATTTTTCGTTCCGATTTTAGTCCAGACGGAATTCCAACCACCACAAGACATTTGACTGATTTCCATAGATTTTGATGGCTTTTGCCTTCTCGCGTTCAAAAACATCCAGTTTATTTTTGAAGTGAATGACCGGCTTTATACATTGCCTGTCATGTCTGCATTTATGTGCACAGTCGGCATGCTGACTTCTTATGATTTACGTTAACCTTATTTTAATCTTGTTATGTCTTTTAAAGTTATAGTTTGTTGGTTTCTTGAAGTCCTGCACAAGCCAGTGATTACGTAATGCTTGTTGAAAGTACCTGAAACAGTCCTGCGTTATAGAGTTAACTGTAGATTAGGATGCAACCTAACAATTACTCCACCACATATTTGAGAACGAAATAAAGAAGGGCTCCATGAGAGATAGCTGTTTTTACTTTCTCGTATACGAAGTATGCAAAGAGAAAGTATTGTAATCGTCAAAAAATTCGAACTCGAGATTTTGACAAATCTCCACGTTTTAGACCTCCCCCCCAGATAGCACGTAAGTTTGCAGCAAGTTTGATTTTGACTTGTCATGGCAAAATTTGACGCGTCAAACTTGAATCGAACTTGTAGCAAGTTCGATGTGACAAATAGCGCCACCTCCTTTGCAAATCAAACTTGCTGCAATTTTGCAAAACAAGCTTCCTGCAAAGATAGCACAATAAAGAGATAATTATCTTTGTCTCTGTTTTAAAAAACATCCGATTTTTAATAGCATCTCCTAGACCGTAATTCTGTTTTATTAATTCAATAAATCAATGATAATTTGTGAAAAAAATAACTTTTTTATAAAAAAAATTTTTGAAACATTTTCCATCTTTTTACTAAATATATCACTCTCACTTTAAAGAAAACTATGTCGCCTTTTTCTTAATGTTGAAATTTTAACTTTTATAAACAAAATTAAATAAAAAAAACAGTCAGTGTTTGTTGAACAATAATAACTAGACATTTTGTCCCATTTTAAAGTAATTACTTTTAACTCTAATTTCATAATTTATTCTACTAGCAAAAAGTAGTTATTAGCGAAAATCGATCTCTCTTTGACTTCAAATCATATTCTCAACTCAAAAAATTAATGAAATCCAGAAAATAGTTAAAAATAAATCGTATACGAATCTAATCGAACGATGTATTAGCGAAATCTATCTTCTACTCACAGAGTTCAACTGGCTCAATGGTAGCGTCTCCGCTTCGGAACCGGGAGGTCGCGAGTTCTATCCCAGGTTGTGTTCGTGTTCTGTTTTTGCTATAATTTGAATTAAGTTTGACACGGCAAACTTGCTGCAAGTTCGTTTCATGGTGACTTCGGAGCTTTCGTTAACTTGCTGCAAGCTTACTGCAAGCTTGCACTCTTGTCACGACAAATTTGTCGCAAACTTGCACTCTTGTCATGACAAATTTGTGGCAAGCTTGCTGCAAACTAAAATTGCTATCTGGGCCGAGTCCGAAAAACACAATTTTGGAATTATGTCTGTCTGTGAACACGATAACTCGAAAACTATTAGAGCTACGGGGGTGAAATTTGGTGTGTGGTCTTTAAACATAATTTGTAGGTTTCTGTCAAATTTTGGGCAAAATGCGTCCACGGGAAGTTTGTCTGCATGTCCGAAGTCATGCGAACACTATAACTCAAAAACTTGAATAGCTAGATGGATGAAAATTGGTACACAGTTTTATCGTCATAGATATAGGTCCGTATAAAAGTGTGGGCCAAATTCGTCAAAGGGTTGACTGTCTGTCGGCCTGTATAATTTACCATTGAAACCGATCCGCTCTCTCCACGCGCATGCATACGGAAGCAATCGTCTGTGCTCGCGAAAGGAGCGAATTACGTCAGTTTGTCCTTGAGACGGCAAGAGTGAAACCTAGCAGTGTGCGATAGATGCGTTTTAATCGGTACGCATCTCTTTGAATTCTTTACCTAGATATTTTTCAATCACTATAATGCAAAACCTTCAGCTTTATGTAATCACTTATGTAGTCATTGGATTCTGGATAACAGTAGATTCGAAATTTTTAGCCACGCGGGGGAAGGGGAAACGGCACCTTTTAGGGGAAGTATACGAGAAAGTTTAGGGGACAACACTCCCGCTGGTTTCTCAAATCATGGAATTGAAACTGGGCATTCCTCATTTCCTTGCCCACATTGACTTTCGCGCGACACTTTATTTTGACGACAACATCTGCCGAAAACGCAGCTTCGCACAAATAAGGGGCAGCAGATGGAATACAAATTCTATAAGTTTTTAGCACTTAGGAGTGGATATTCACAGTGACGTTGCAAAGGTAAGCGGCGCCTGGAGTATGGCATACTCTTTCGCTCCCGTTATCATCTTTGGCGCTTTTAAGCGAAATAAATATACAGTAGAATCTCCCTACAACGAAGTCTCCCTGCAGCGAATTTCTCCCTAGAACGAAATTTTTAATCGGAATGTTAAAAAACATTCAAAATATTCTCCATATAACGAAGTGGTTGTCTCCCTATAACGAATTTTTTCAGACCTTTATCTTTTCGATTTTTGTCATTTTTGAAGAAAGTTGCTAATTTCTGGGCAAACAAATCGCGCACACGTGCCTGTTTCTGGAACCACTCGCATTGTTCATTCCAGCAATAACACATAACAATAGAATGCTATGTGAAGGGTAATGCAGTTGTGGGGACCTGGGTTTCTACAGAGGGAGCAACATTTCTACGGGTCAAGATTCCAAGAATCGGGGTGGAGCGGGGATGGAAACAGCAAATGAATGTGACAATACGCATTTTATGTTAATCCGTACTAGTACAAATTATTCTCTAAATTGGCGAATTATGTTCACTTTTGAGCATTTTGTTTATACAATAAAAATTAGTATAATTTTATCAAATTTATAATAAATATTACTTCATTTTTAATTGAAAGTCATAATTAAATATTTTTGAACTTATCACGCATACTAAAAGGTTTGTAACATTTACTTAAATAACTGCAAAAGTCTCTAATCTCCGTATAACGAAATTTTCTCTATAGCGAATTTTTTAACTGGAACCAAGCGATTTCGTTATAGGGAGATTCCACTGTATTTCTGTTCAGAGGAACAGAGAGAGTAAGTGGCCCCCAGGGCATGAAATGAAATTTTCGCCCCTAGTCGTCTTTTTAATAAAAGCATAAGTCGTAAAATTTAAAAGTAATTTTATACAAAGTAGTAAAAAAGTGACAATATTTTACCACAATCTAAATTCTATTGAATAAAAGAATCGAATATTTTTTGAAATTATAAGGCAGCATATTGTTACGAAGTTTTAAAGTTGTTTCCCTCACATGCTAATCTTAGCGACAATTTTGGCGATTTTGGCAGCAAAAGGAATTTTCCAGAAAAGTCCTGAACTGTGGTCCTATGTCTACTGGAAGCCAGAAATATCACGAACCTGCTGGAGATTACACCACTTCCTGCACATAATGACGTCAATTCCTGTTGCAAAGGTATGAAAGCAAGCTCTCAAACCAAGAGAATCAGTTGGAGTTTGATCATCAAGCAAGCTGGTGAGCTAATAAGAAGCCTCTGAGCGCTATTGAGAGTGCCATGTCCGAGATTTATTGATGATCTTTGTTGTTAATTTAAACAATTGCTGTTTAGTTTTGTTACCTGTATTTAGAGTTCTGCTAAAAAAATATCCGTGATTTAAAGACTTAATTTTTTTTATCTTGCTTGTTGAATTACATTCATGAACATCCACCATACAATGTTTGTAATAATATTTTTTTTGGAATTATAAAACACTAGCAGCCTTCGGCGACCAGCTGGTTAGTCCGTTTAAATTAGTTTCTATTTTTGTATTTTGCATTAATTATAGCATTCCCCGTCGCAGTTTTACCCTGATAACTCAGGAAAGATGAATAAAAAAGTGATTATTTTATTGCATTTGGCAGATAGTAAAATATATAAATACGTAAATTTTAAAATGAAAGCGAAACAATTCTGTATGATGCATTACAGCTAACGAAACTTAAATATTGTATTTCAAATAACCCTCACTCAATTCATCTATCACTCATCAGTAGAATGATTAACCCTGAATATAGTCGCGAAAGCCCGAGCCCATTTAAACCAGTGAGTACCAAATTGGGTGGAAAAAGTAAGGCTGCAAAAATGACATCTAAAAGACATTTATACACATCTCAAGGACCCGGCAGTATAGATGTAGACAATAAAATTTTAAAAATTAATTAAAAATTAGTTAGTTTCCCGAACACTATTGCTTTTTTGTAATTCCTAGTTTCAGGCAGCTAAAATGAAATAAAAATTTAATCTTTTCCTAAAAAAGTAGGGGGCGAGTGACCCTCTTCGCCCCCTCCCCCCGACTCGCCTCCACTGGTGTGAATTATGACTGGGTAGAATTTATCCCTAGTTCGTAATCCTTCACCAACCCTCCCCTCCCCCTTTAGTGCTATAAATAGAACTGTGACCTTGAGGAACTGTGAGCAACGCCGTTGATCCGTCTCGCTGTGTTCGGAAGCATTTTTATAAATTAATTAAAATTAAACAGGACGTTGCATGGAAATTAGTGTCATTAAAAAACAATTTTTTTTAAATTTTCAGATGAATTTAAAATGATTTTTATGCGACAATATGCTCCGAAGTTTTCGGTTAATCCATGAACATCCATTATTATTTTGCATCTAATTACAGTATGTATGCTGAAATGTTTTGAGTGTGAAACGAATTGAAAACTCTCTTCGTAGGCTACACTTATATTCTTCACTAGCCGCCTTCGGCGACCAGCTTGTTGGCCGGGAATTGAATCTTAGTTTTATAATCATGGTTCTCTTAACAACGTAATTTTAAACTTCAGACTGTGGTAGATATTTAACCCATGTTCTTTTAGTGGCATTGGACTCTTCTCTTCATTGTCTACATAAATGTTCCTAATGGAGTCAAATAACTGACCATATCATGTAACCTCTAATTCCACGTTGTCGGCACTATCTTCACTTTCCTATTCCTCTTTTAAAATATGCATTTTATTTCACCATTAAAGTGATGCAGCACATTTTATGGCCAGTGGCATGTTAGGTAAATTAAAACATGCTGAGAAAAGAATGAAAACATAGCAACCATAACCATTTAGCTTACTGGATATATTTCTTAACATACGTAAAGCAATATCTTAGAGAGCTTGATTTACAGATTTCACAAAAATTTTGATAAAATAAAATATGAAAGCAAAATGTATCAGGATCCTATCTCAGATTACGACAATGAAAGAGAAGTATGCAATTAACCCTTTGAACGGCAAAAATATTTCAGCTGAATGCTTTGAAAACGGCCTCTCTGTAGCTAAATGGTGAACGCAAATGTTTCGGAGCCGGTTTTCGGGTAATAAACAGACAGCAACTTTCTACGCCGGAGCCGGTTTAAGAGTAATAATCGAAGAACGACTTTCTACGACCGAGCCGGTTTTAGAATAGTTATCAGAGAGCGACTTTCTACGTTTCAGCCGATTGAAGGGTTAAATATTTATTTAAACAATGAAAATGGTTTGAGTTGTTTGCAACAATAAAAAGTATTGTTGTAACTTATGCCGAAAAATATTTTAAGCATTTATTAAAATTCTATAAAACAATGTACGGCAACTTAATTGATATCATTGAAAAGGTAATGTTTTGCACTTTCATGTGGTGTAAAAATGATTTTTGTGCTGTAATATTTTTGGAAGTTATGAAGGAAAAACGCCGAAATTTCGCTTAATTTTTAATGAATTAAAATTTCAACAAAGGGCTCCGAGGTGCACATTCCCACCCTCCAGTGTATGTTTGTGCTCAATTTCTTAGCTGTAGGTGTAGCGGTCTGCCCTGTAGAGAGCCAACACACAGACACACACACATTCTCCTTTATTATTAGTAGAGATTACCGGCGATTTCCTGTGCAGTGCGCCTGCCAGTCACAGGTGAATAGTATCATCACTAATATTGTTAATAACCATTAATTTCACTTTTATCATTCTAAAATTAATCACTGACATTCTTGAGGAGTCTTAAGGGAAAAAAAGTGGCGATATCGTAGCAAAAAAAAGTCTCGCTTTCGAGATTATTCTCGTGTAGTACATTACTTTTTTTTTATTTGCGATTTCAGAGTTATTTTGGATAACTGGGGTTTCGGTTTACCCGAGTACGATTAGCCGGGGTTTTACTGTATTTGATCTATGAACGATTTTGAAGGTGATCAAAATGTTAACTTTATAAAAATAATTCAAAATAATGAAAAAATTATTATTTTGAATCATGAGAAAGATTTGTCCACAGATACGACATTCATTTATAAGGTGAACATATTTTTCAGAAGAAATTGAATACAGTTCAGATAAATTATTTTTTAAATAAATAGCATAATATTGTGACCTTGTTATCCAAAACGATGACAATTTTTGATTTCATTAAATAAATCAATGCAATTCATTTTGTCTTTCAAAATCGCATTTAAGTAAGCGTTTTCGGACAGTTTGTGAATATTATCCTAATTTGATAAAAATTCATATGATGTCTCATATTCGTGATAAATTTCGAATGTCTTCTAGTTTCTTAAAAGAAAAAAAATGTCACTATAGACTGTGACTAGAAAATATTGAATTTGAAAATATTCTTTGACAGATGAAATACCTGATCAGTCTCTAAAACCAAAACTATTTTTTCAATTCCAACTATTAGTTCACACTCTCCCTATATATATATATACTAGTTATATTTGGATTTATATTATATATATATATATATATATATATATATATATATATATATATATATCTT
>BGPR01001747.1:34614-97432 GCA_013235015.1 Araneus ventricosus
TATATATATATATATATATAATCTTGTTCAAATTTTGCAATCGATTTTAAACTAATTTCCCGATGAACTGGAGACTCGAAACTTTAAACATAGCTCAGAACTAGATGACAATGCAATATTAATTCGCTTTCTTGTCTGTCTGTCATTTCATATTTTGCATGGCTCATGCGCAGTACGTTTTTCATTATATCTCGAAAACTATTAACATTACAGACGTGGTTCTTGGGTGTATGGATGGCCCATGGGATCATCGAAGCACCTCCATATTTCAGCCATATCTTTGCGCATGCGCAGTACATTTTTCATTATATCTCGAATCGTCTAAGTAGGAATTTACTTTAAAAATATTTTTGATATTACTTGTTTTTCATAAAGTTCTTGTATTTTTACATTCAGGTGTCATTTCTAACTAACTCTTGCACTATTTCCTTTGTAATTATTAAAGGAAGATATGAATCCCAGTGCTCGATACTCTTCAAAAACATTTTAAAATGCCTTTTAATTGTGAATATGTATGCCGATATCTATATTAGAATTTTGAAATATCTGGTTCTCAATATTTACCTCATTCAATATGTCATACCAAATAACTAAGCTTGATTTAAAAAATTCAAGTGAGGTTTATTTTCCATTGATTGAGTTAAGAATTTTTTCATGTCAACAGCATATTCACAAAGAAAATTCAAAGTTAGAAAAAATTGTGATAATTGATATCTCACAGATTTCCCACTTTCGAAGCGACATTCCTACGTCGCTTCTGACAGTGGTTTTGGAGTGAGATATATGAGATTCTTTTTTTAATATATTCCAACACATTACAGAACTTGCAAAAATATTATATAATATACTTTTCTAAGTAACCAAAAATGAATTTGCAGAGATGATTTTGAAAGGTCTCTGAGAACAGGATTCAAATTATGACTTCTGCAGAGCATATAATGTGCTTTGGAATTCTTTGCAGGATAAGCGCTTTTGCAAACCTTTATGTAAAACTTCTCGTATTAAATCCTTTGTAATTAGGGTTACCATAATTTTGTGGTTTAAATCAGGAAACGTCGGGGAGGGGTCAATGTATAGAACAAAATTCTAAAAGCTGCCTGCCAACGACCCTTCTTTCATAACACTAGCATAGAGTTTGAGGAAATGGGGGGAAAATTAAGACGTCTGAATGCAAAGAATATAGAATTTTTATTAATGTTTGCCAATTCAAAATTGCATTAATGAAAAACAGAATTAAAACAAAACTGTCAAAACTTTGAATTTTCTGCGAACTGGTGCACGGATAAGAAGACTCGTCTATAGTATTTCATCAACGATGGATGTAAACAATAAATTTTCTTTCATTGGCGGAATGACGTTGGCTTTTGTGAAAACGATCTCTATTACAATCAAATTTTTCTCTCGTGGCATTCACTGTCGTTAATCCGGGGGGGGGGGGGTTGAAGATCCGGACATTAGTCCGGAGGTGAGCTTGGAATACCGACATATGGCAACCCTAGTTATATTACCATTATCCACGTAATATTCCCCAAATATAATTCCTCTTTGTCTAATAGGCTTTCAATTTTGACTGATAACCCTTTTCCCATCGGGTGTTTCCCGTTTAAAAACAAATAATTCATTGTTGTATACTCACATTACTTTCAGACTTTCAGTGTCAACTACCCCAGTAGCACAGAAATATTATATAATATTTGCACAATGTTATACAATATTATGAACACCGAGGAACACCAAATACCGTAATAAAATATTGTATTGTATGTATCAGTATTTCCGAGATACTAAATTTTCACAAATAATATAAAAACAATGTTTAGTTATAAAAATCTTCATTTTAACTCAGGATATCACTCGTTTGGAGGTTTTATTACAAAAACACCACTGGAACAATTATTCTTTAAGATGCTGAATATTATATCATACTATACAGTACAATGAATATAATATTTTGATTTCTACATTAATCAGCATTGTTGAATACTTTAAGTTGAATTTATTCTTACGTTCTAGAGATGGTAGCATGATAATGCCGTAACACTCCCAGATAGCAATTTTAGTTTGCAGCAAGCTTGCCACAAATTTGTCATGACAAGAGTGCAAGCTTGCAGCAAGTTAACGAAAGCTCCGAAGTCACCATGAAACGAACTTGCAGCAAGCTTGCCACAAGCATGCCGTGCAAACTTATTGCAAATTATAGCAAAAACAGAGTACGAAACACAACCCGGGATAGAACTCGCGACCTCCCGGTTCCGAAGCGGAGACGCTGACCATTGAGCCAATTGTTAAAGGCGTCTAGTAATACATTGAAATATGAATAAGTAAATTTCAAAATTATTTGAAAACCTTTCAAACATATTATTATAATTACTTTTAAACCTTATTGCCTAATTAGCAAACTTAGATATAAGAACTAAATTTGCTTCCTCTTTGACTTCAAATTTCATTCTAAACTCAGAATTGTAACGGTAAAAGATAATTTAATTAAAAAGACTGTCCAGAATTAATTGTGAATGTACCTGAAACTTCGTAGATCCGAATTCTGTAACTACATTTTATTATCATCATTTACGCTTTCTACTGAAAGTCTTGCTGGCTCAGTGCTAAGTTACCGGTTTCCTACGCAAAAGGGCCCGGGTTCAAAGCTCGCCGCAAGTAGTAGTGTTCAAAAATAACAAAAGTGTTACCCGGAAGCTCAGCGCTAGGGAATTAAGTGATTAATATTTTTCCATGCTTCTAAAATATATTTTAAAAATATTCACTGTATTATTATATTACATAATATTATTCAGTATAGTGCAATATTATTTTTTATATGGTATAATATTATACAGTATTATATGGCATTATACAATATTATATAATATTATTCAGTATAGTACAATATTATTTAATATGGTGTAATATTATACAGTATTATATGACATTATCCAAAATTATGAAAAAAAAACATTGTACAGTATTGAAAAAGTCTTACGTTTTACACTGTTTCAAAATTGGGAAAAATATTGTACAATATTACTTTTTCGAATTTTATGATATAAGACAATATCTTGTACTACCTCTGTACATTAACATATCATAAAATAACATATAATTCTTGATGGCTCTGTATATTCAAATGTATGTATATTCGGATTAAACTGAAGAATGAGAAGGCTTTTTAATTGGCAAAATTAATCAGCTGTGCGGGGCCTTCAGAAAATGCGAGGCCTAGTGAGGTCGCACCCCCTCCGGCCGGCGCAGGCTACAACAATAGGAACATGAAATTTAATATTTTCAAAGTATATTTAAGCCATAACATTAGAATAGAAAACTCTACTTTAAACATTAATTGATATCTTCAAGCAGAGTATTGAAATTTTGAAGTTCCTATTGACTTAATATTATCACCGGAAGTTGATGGCTAAAGCTGAAGTCCTACCTGAATTCAAATAAACAAAACAGAAAACACTTCCATAAGTTAATTAACGTCGCAATCGAGCTACAACAGCTATCTTTGATCTTTTTACTGTATTAGTTCCTTACTAGCGCATTTCACCAAATAATGCTATTTATGGGATCTGAGTGTTAGAAACTATGCAATTGCAAGCATGCAAGTCCTATTTCGAATATCAGCGATTTCTTTTAAAGAAAATATGCTCATGTGCGACACCCCTACCGGAACGGTCCTTAATTAGAATAACTGAATTGGCAGCAATGCAAAATTGCGTATGATTGACTTTCGGTTTATCGAAACGGCAACAATAAATTTTAAGTACGATCTGATCTATGTTTGTGTTGGGTAATGCCACGTAATCTTGCACTTTTAATTTTACGAAAATCTCCTCAAGAGTTTGAAGATATTATTCTGTAGCAAGAAAATTAAACACTTTCAAGCCCATCATGGGCAGTGGAGAAAGTACTTTAGTACCCGGCGGAGGAACTGAAGGTTATCATGTGTTACGTGTGAGTACTTGTGTGTTCCCATTGTAACCATTGCTATTAAATCATGTGTCATTTGTGTGTTGTACTTGTAATCTAATGTCACGTTTCACAAAATTCTTGTTTTGATTGAGACAGGGAAATATATTTTTTTGTGAGCTGATTTCTAGCCATTAAATAATTGAGCATGTTATAGAACGATCGATACACAGTTGGCAAATATTGTGTCAGTATGTGCCGGCTTGTCGTTTTTTTTTTTTTTCATCATTAAATGAAAATGTAATCTATTTTTATTTCTCTATTTTACTTTGGTCTTTTACTATGTTAAATGAATGTGTATTCGTATACTATATCTGAAACTTAAATGTTACTTGACTGTAAACTTAATTTAAATGCTTCCGCGAATTGAATCAAGACATCTGGTATTACAATATCTGATTGTTAGGAGATGTTATAAAATTACTCTGTTATGTTTACTGAGAAGCTGAGTTTCTGATATTTGTCGCCCTTTTTTAAACAGATATAGAACATTGTAAATATATTTTATATTTCTTTATGCATTTACTGCCATTCCTTGACATTTATTTTATTTACAAGGAATTAAAATAAATCTAAAATATTCCTTTTTTCTCCGTTTGGAATGCTTTGATGTACTTTTTTTCTAATGCGTGGACTCTGATCAGAGTTCTTATTAAAAATTAAACATGAACATTTTCATTATCATGTTTTGTATGCATTAAGATAGTTACTAGTCTATCATTTTTAATGCTGAGTATTAATGTACTAAGCTGCTGCATTTTGCAGATAACTACACCAGTAACCTCCATATAATGCAGTGGTGGCGAACCTATGATCTGTGACACTGGCCCACGAAGGCTTTATAAATGACGCACATGTTGATTTTTATAAACTTATTTTTTGCATCATGAAAGAGAAAACGGACAATGGAAAATATTAAATGATATATAACTATATTATTTAATGTTGAATTTAAAAAAATATGTCCAAGGGTATGCTGGCTAATTTATTTTCTATGGTAACACGGCATCTGTGAATAACTCATAATGGTTGGTCATAAACTTGGCACACATATTCATAAGCAAAAGTTGAGAAGAACCAGGTGTGTGGGTCAACTGTCGAGTTTTTCTGTTGGCAAAGTTTCGGTGTTTCCAAATTATTGGTAATCTTTTTTGACCTCGCACCTAGGGATGGCGGTTATTGTGAAAATAACCAGTTTTCGGTTACTCAGGTTTTTTCACATCCGGCTTAACCTGGTGGTCATAACTGCTCAAAATAACCAGTTTTTGAAATAACTGGTTTCCATTTTTTTTTAAATAAAAAAGAACAAATGCTGTTTGTAGACTAAATTTTTTATTAGTATTGGGGTTTTAACTGAAAATTAGTCCATTGGCCAATATTTATCTTTTCATAAAGACTCTTTCAGTAATCCGCCAACCAACAGACACCTCGAGGGAGCGGTTGTCGGTGATTGGCCTGAGTTGAAATTGAAAGCTTCATAACTTGGTAAATTTTAGTCTACTCGAATCTAAAAACATATTTTATGATCCATTTTTTCCTCCTAGTTATTGGATAAAAAACAAATTACCGGTTATAACTGGAACAAAAAAATAACCGAGAAAACCATTTAACGGACCCCCCCCCTAGTTTTTAGTTAAAACTAGCAGGTTTTTCTCATCCCTCCTCACACCTCCTTTCCAAGTAACACTACTGACTTAGCGAGCCATGGGCTTGTATTAAAAAAAATTAATAATCAAAATTTGATCCACTTCTCTAAAAGGTTTGCCATCTTTAGTGTAGAGTATGGAGGATTACCTTTATGATTTATGAAAGGTATTGAAAGTAATTGCAATGTGAATAAATTTGTATATTTTTATATATATTTAGGTTCAGGATAATTCACCTGGCTCTAAAGCTGGTTTAGAAGCATTCTTTGACTTTATTGTTGCTGTTGGAAATACACGTTTGGTAAGCGTATTATTAGTCATTCTATATAAAGTAAAATTTCATTATTAAAGGTCTGAATTGTGTGATGTAATGTAAATTATAGGTAGTACCGTGAACTTTCTCTTAACCAGTCGGAACAGGACCTCGCCAATGCCATAAAATAAATTTTTCTCCAGTGGCATAGCTGCATCATTTGCTGTCCAGGGGCAACTTGCAACATGCTGCCCTTCCTTTACGAGTTAAATAGGGAACATAAATCTCAAAGTTAAAAAATCCAGACAAAAATCATTTTATTAGTAACGTAATTCGTCGTTTGATGCCTTCAATCTCTACAGATAGATTACATCATGTGCTAATGTAGATAAACATTGCTTAAAAGACTGTATGAAAGTCTGTAATGCTTCAACATAACTTTCTTGATCTGTGTGTTATCTTCAACTTTCTCCTAATTGTCATCTTTCTACATGTTTGATAGCTTTATCATCATTAAGAGACCACATGACAGTAATAAAGTTGTCAATATCTATTTAAGCTTGCTCCTCTTTATTATTAACCTTTTATATATATTTTTATCTGTTAATCTTAAATTTATACTTTTAGAAATGCTGTTAGTTTATTATTGCAGGTTAACCTTGTGCTGGTTACTGAGCTCTACATTGATATTCACGTTTGTATGTAAACTTAACTTTTATGTAAATTGTGAATTAATTTATATTTTCTTTTAATTACATTACAGTAAAGCCCCAGTTAACATAACTCAGGTTAACCGAAATCTGGGTTATCCGAAATGCCTCGGAAATGACAAAAAATAAAAAAAACATATTGTTCTGCATGGAACTCATTGTGAAGGCGAGACTTTTTTTGCAACGATATCCCACTTTTTTCTTTTAAGCCTCCCCCAGAAGATCAGTGATTAATTTTAGAATGCTAAAATTGAAATTGATGGGTATTTACAATATTAATTACAATTCTGTTCACCAGTGCGGCCGAACTTGCTGCTGCAAATGTTATGCTCGACGAAGGGTTAACTTAAATAAAGAGCCTGTAAAGAGAGTTTTGAATTTGTTTTATCCTCAAAACATTTCAGAATTACATACTGTTATTAGATACAAAACAGTAATAGACGTTCATGGCTTAATGAAAAAACTCTTTATCCGAAACTGTTATCCCCTGTAGTTAACTGGGGTATTTATCTGTAATTCATTAAAAATTCACAGACAATCGGATGAACTATTTCTAATATTTTCTTATATACTAGATGGCATTTTATAGACATGAGTTGTATAACTTAACTGTTTAAATTCATATAAAAGATTATGTCAGCATTTAAAATTTTTGTTATCTATATGCATTTTTAATATATTGAGCATTGTATGAAATTTCTAAGTAATTTAAGTTCATTTCCAGTAGTCCATTTTGAATGTTTTTATTTAAAGAAAAGCATTGGCATGACACAGTGTGGACCCCATCAAATGTTTACAATGGGGCCGGTGGAAGATTAAATTTATTACTATCAATAATTTTATGAGTGCTTCCATTTTTTGAGATGGTTAATAACTCTTTGTAATACTATTAGTTGATTTATAAGGATCCTATACTTTAGCAGAAGAAAGGAAATAATTTAGTATTTATTGGCATTTTTATTTGACATAACTTTTTTTTTGAAAACATGCTTATGTAATTTATCACCTTGTGTTTGGATCCTCCAGAAAACCGTATGCCACTGGTATTTTGACAGTCCTGCCACTGCATAATTATGCCACTAGATCAGTGGTGCACAAACTATTTTCATTTTTGACCCCCATCCCACTTTGTGTTAAATTGTTTTGCGATCCCTAAAGGGGTTACAGCCATGTTTTTTGAAGAAAACCTTTATACAGGGTTCGTACGCGTCCTTACAAGTCCTTAAAAGTTCTTACTTTTACATTTGGTCCTTAAAAGTCCTTACAAATCCTTATTTTTATGTCCCATTTTTAAAAAGTCCTTGAAAGTCCTTATTTTTTACTCTGCCATTATTAAAAAATTTAAAATTTCACCGATTATCGTTTTTCTAATTCCTCCTTCTCGGCGGCTCTAATCTCGGTCGACGTGGCTCTCGCGGAATGGGGTGGGGGTGGGGGGACGACACTGCTCGCGTTCCACGAATACATATCCATCGCATACACTTTGGGAAATAAGGAAGGAGTTACAAATGGCCTTTATTGGTCCATGGTTCCATAGGAATGACTGTCAAAGTGCTGTTACCATTTTTAGAACAGTATCAAAGTGATAAACCTTTACTTCCATTTTTTGCCAGTGATGTTTTTAAAACTTGTTAATGATTGCACTCAACATTTCAAATTTTGAAACCAGAGAATGAAAGAATTGAGAAACCTGAGACTTTATGCAAATTCAACTTCAGTGACCCAAACTTGTATAATGATAAAAGTTAAGCGTATTTAGGATTTGCTGCAGAGCAACTAATAAAAGAAAAGATAAAAAATAAGGAATTAGCAGACAAGGATGTTTTCACACTCAGACAGGATAGTCGGAAAAACATCATAACAATGATAAAACATTTCATGCAGAAATGTTCTGTGAATTACGCACTAGTAAGACCTGCGAAGACCTGTAAGATCCACGAGTAATGGCTGGATATCCCGAAAAAGCACAGGATAAAATGAAAAAAGTATTGATTGTGTTGTCGCAAAATAAACGTATTTTGGAAAAAGATTTGGACGAAATTTTGTTACTCTATGCAGATTTTCTGTTAAATATTGTAAAGCCAAATTCATTTGAATTTACTTCTTTCAATCCAAAAAGTTATTCCCTTGCTACTTTTTTACAAACTTATTTTAACAATAATCATTATGAAAAAGTTTGGAAGATTATCAAAATGGTATTAAAACTGTCACATGGACAATGAGGTTTTTCGGTGAACAAGGCCCTGGAAATAGAAAATTTGAAAGATGCTTCATATATTTTCCAGCGTCTAAATCATGAATTTATTAAACTGTCTGGGGCTATGTATGACTTAAAAATTACTAAAGAAATGAGGACGGCTGCCACCTCAGCAGAGCAAAATACATGCAGTATTTAGAAAGTGAAAGATCCCAAAAAAAGACTGAAATAAAACAACTGAAACGAAAAGCTTTAGAGGAGGAAATAGAATTTTTAAAACAAAAGAAAATGTTCCTCCAGACGAACCTACACCAAACAAATGAGAAAGCAAATGATTTAGCTAAGGAGGCTGAAAAGTCAAAGGACATAAATTTATTTATTCAATCGCACGAACTAAGAAAAACAATTTCTGAAAAAGAAATTAAAATAAATACCTTGGATGTAAAATTGAATGAAAAAAAGTTTGGAATTAAAAAATATTTAATTTGATTACCAGTTTCATGGGTTTTTTTTTCATCAATATATTAACTCATATTTTTAGGAGTTTTGTTGTGTTAAATTTGTAATGTATCTTCTATGTAATTTATCACATCTAATAGGTTGAATTTGCAAAAATGAGACATTTTATTTAAAAATGCGTTGCGACAATTCGTTAAATTTATTCAATTTAGAGGTCCTTATTTTTTTTTTTTTTTTTTTTAGTCCTTAAAAGTCCTTGATTTTCTTTTAAGGAAATGTGTACGAACCCTGTTATATTTTTTATTGTCGAATAAATTTCTTTGAATTTAGCTACCCACAAAAATTTTCTTGCGACACCCCAAAGCCCTGTTTATGCATCACTGCATTAGATACATTTGAATGTCATTCAAGTCGCATAACTTTTAAAAATATGTTTATATGTTATAAAAATATGTTGATTTTTTTTAAAATAATTTATTTTATTGATTTTAAATGTGGTTATAGCATGCATTTTTTCATGTTGATGAATTTTGTTTCTTGATTATGTGTATATTAGTAAAATTATTTTCCAAAAGTAAAGCTTTCCAAACACAATGAAGTTTATATTTTGATCTGTTAAATTTATATGTTATTTTTCCTAGAATCAAGACAATGATACTTTGAAAGAGATTTTAAAAGCCAATATTGAGCGACCCTTGCACATGACTGTTTATAGCACTAAAACACAGACTGTCCGGGACATAGAAATAACGCCGTCTAATACGTGGGGCGGTCAAGGACTTCTCGGAGTCAGTATTAGATTCTGCTCCTTTGAAGGTGTGAATGAAAATGTGTGGCACGTCTTGGTACGTAGCAATGTTCTTTCATTTCATTTTATAAAATATGATTTTATATATAATTATCTCTTATATTTTGTTACAATTGAAATTTTTATGCTTAAATTAAAGTAGGAAATTGTTACTTTTTTTTTACTTACTGGAAAATAAGCTTGCTTTTGAATTTTTTTATTTCTTTCTTAGTAGATTTACCTGTATGAGTTTCATTAAGAGTAGTTAAATGTTTCTGCAGATGTAAAATCATTTTTATTTTTCTATAAGTCGTGAATTGAATAGCACTTCTCCATGACTTATGATCATCTACACTTATGACGACAAAAAATAAATTTCAAAATAAAATATAATTTCAGGTCGTATTTTTACACTGTGCACAATAGCTATACGTACATAGATTGAATTTTTTTTATTTTATGTACAATTTTTAGAACCCATTTGTATGAAAATGGTGTTGAAAACATAGAAATCTGGCTTGTTATTGGAAATGAACCTGACTATAAGTCAAGAAGAGCATATGTTAAAAATTGTGTTGGATATTTTTTAAGCTGTGTTTCTTAGTGTTAAATGATGCTGCATTACTTTTTTCTTTTATTTTAAAACAGGTTTTTACACTTTAATTCGGTAATGTTTCATTTATAACTCGGTTTGTTGTAACATTGACTCAAAAATACATGTAAAATGTATATTTGTGTTATTAAATATTTCAATTTTAAAGTCAATATTTATAAACATTAATTTGTAGAAGAAAGGTATTAATAAGTGATAGTTAAATTAATATTAAAAATAAAACATGTCTTTAAAGTGATACTCAAATGTCTCAAAAATGTCTATCGTATTGTTTTTTTAAATTTTATTTTGTATTTTAAGTAGATCCATTAATTCATTTTATTGCAAAAAAGAATATTTTTAAGTACCACCTGGATAATTTTTTATTTTTTTACATCAATCAGTAAACTTTTTATCTCTTTTTGGTCTAAAATAGTTAAATATTTTTTTCCTTCTGTGTAAAAATATCAAGATGAAAATTTCTATTTAAGGATAAAAATTATTAAATCTATTTGTTGAAGCTAAAATTTGATATATTGTGAACAAATCTGCCATATTTTTAATGGATATTAGCATGTTTTCATAGTATTGTTTAGGTGGAATATAGAAATACAAGCATAGGAATGAGGGTGGATCATAGTGTTACGCTAAATGAATGTTGAAAATGCTTTTATAAAGAATTATTTTAGTATCAAGCAATCAGATTGTAGATTAAAGTTTAATGCATTTTTTTTTAAACTCTGGAACATGTCACAAAAAAAAATGAACCATAAAATATTCCTTTAACACATCGACTGCCTATGATGTGAAGCCGTGTCAATAGCTAATGCCATGACACAGGAGTAAGTTGCACCCATATGCCGACTAACTTACTCTAAGAAATAAACAACTCATGTTATATTTTCAGTAATTAAAAAATTTGAAGCCGCATACATTTATAACTAGTTTCTAACCTTCATTCCATGCCAATACCAGCATGTATACCCAAAACGTAACTGGAGAAGAAGTAAATATTGAAATGTAGTGTTTCCCGTGCCAGCGCGTGATCGGCAACATGTTAAGACTTCATTCTGCAAACTCTTTTTTTTCTTTAAATAATAATTAATCTAAAACCAACCACAATTAAAAATTTGCCTTCAATTTTGAAAAATATATAATTTGATTATTATATATTTAAATTGATGCTATTATTAATTAAAATGCTTTCAGAAGGGAAGGGAGCCTGTTCTCCCATATTAATTTTCTTTTTACAAGTAGATTTTTTTCAATAATTTGAGGCAAATTCTACATTTTGAATGACTAGGCAGTCAAATGTGTGCTTTTTGTATTGTAGGAAATCCAACCACATTCGCCTGCCGATTTAGCTGGTCTTCATCCATTTGATGATTACATTATTGGTGCAGACTCCGTGCTTCATGAGGTAATGTTATAAAGCTTCACTGGTGGTTTTTCTTTGTGTTTTTTGCATAATGTTCATGTTTTCATTTTTTGTTTGCTCAATGATTTCCAATTTTCATATACAGTGAAAGCTTAACTAACCGGCATGCTCGGGAAACGCCGATTTCGGGATACCTGAAAAGTTCGGATAGTTGAGTGTGATGGGAAAAATTAGGGAGGGAGGTAGATTGTAGCCTTTTTTTATATATATGTATTGTAAGCCAAATAATTTGACTTTGTCATTTTGAAATGTGCATAAAATATAATTTTTAAGAATACTTCTGTATCTTCATAACATCACAGAACATATTATGAAGATTTTAATTTAACATTGATGATTTTAAAAAAAAAGTATGATCTGTAGCCGAATTTTTACCGTAAATATATAGATTGTAAAAATAGCTGACGAAACTGAAAAATATTTGCAAGCATGATAAAACTCTTTTAAGTTATCATAAAGAAATCCCAGATTGAATATCAAAACTAATTATCTTTATAAAAAATCATAAGGGTTATTGCGCAATACGAGCGCCTCCAATTCTCCCGCACTTGATATTACGTAATTGGAATCAACATCTGCCAGTATTTGGAGAGTAAATAAATAAAGGAAAAGAAAGAGACTTACCAATCTGGAGTAACACCACATGAGTTTTTTTTACCAATTCTGTCCTTTTACCTTTTTTTTTTGGTTGTCGATTTCGTTTTTCGGCGAAAGATGAGGACCTCTTATTTTTTGGGTTCTCACTTTTGCTTTTGAACCCCCTCCCATACAATAAGTGTATACGTTGCAGTATTGAATATTGCTTTTTTTCTCCTTCTACTCCCCTCCATGCAGAGTAGACGTTCCATTCCAGAAATAAATTGTCAGCGTGGGCGCGCATGTGCTAAATTTTGGCGCGTGGATATAAAACTTTTCTAAAACTCATTTTCTAATTTTTCCGGTTAGTTGAGCTTTCTGGATATTTGAATGCTGGATAATCGAGAATTTACTGTATCTTTGTACACCCTCTTTTGCATACATTTCTATTACCTGCACTCCTTGTTATTTTTGATATTTTTGTTTTTAGAAACTGGCCCTTGTTCATTGCCTGCCTTTATTTGAAATTATAGAAAGGAATTTTCTATTCTAAAAATACAAACCACTGGTATAATTTTTACATTGTCTTTAACTTAGTAAGAAGTGTGTAGAAGCTGGCCAACACTTTTATGGAAGTTTGCGGCACTTGAGAAATATTGTGTGCACAAAAAGTTTTTTAACCTCATATTGAAGCAGTTAATTCCTAGGCCTACAATAAAAAAAAAAGCATTTAGAAGTTCTAGATTTTTTACAGATAGTAGTATTAATTTTATTAATACATAAATGTCACATGCTCTTTGCTATTTATACTGAAAAAATATTGTGTAAAATAACTTTTAAAGAATTTTATGTTTGTTGAAAAAGAAAATCCCACCTCTAGTAGCTTTGAAGACTAAGTACCTTCTGAAAAGTACCTAGATGAAAAAAGTGGGTGAAACAAAATACTTACATTTTTTATTTTTGTCAATTTATTATTTCTAGGTCTTCTTTTTAAAAAAAGTAAAATGTGGTTTTTCATAAATTATTCATTTGTGTGCATCTTCTTTTTTTGTTTTGAAATATATGTTGGCCACCTTTTTTATGTTGCATATTCATAACGAAATTGAAGTATTCAACAATGTTAATTTACTTTCTTTTCTTTATTCCCTAATTATCTAATACATTTATAGTGTTTAATGAATTGATGAAAATATTTTAACTGGAGTGCAAGTGATAGAAACCAATCTAGATACAAGCATGAGATGATGGTAAAATAAAAATCTCGGGCACAAGCAATGTTTTAGGACCTTCTCTTGTGTAACTTGCCCTTTAAACGGGATTGTTATTCAAATTCTTCTCAAAAGTTTCTGTACTTTATTTTTGTGAAAGAAAAGGCTCAGTTTTGCTACATGCAGTTTAAAAGTTTATTTTTACTTGTTGAATCTGATAAAAAGTATCAACTTTTTTCCCCTTATTTTTTATTAACCCCTTCCTTCTCGCTCCCATTAAAATCATGGGGTGAGGTTTTGCATTTTATTTCTCATGCTCGTGATATTTCTGAGCTGGAATTTTCAAAAGTAATGCACCAAAAAGATTAAAAACAATCCATTTCTTATTTTACATACCAGATGGCAGTAACAGACTATTTATAATGTAATTGGAAATGGTTGGTGTCACATTAACCGCGATTGTTGGTTTTTCTGAAAAATTAAATTTTCTTAATTTCAAGTTAAAAAAAAATCCAAAAACTAAAAATGAATGCAGATATTGTTCATACACTTAATTTTTATACAATTTTTGTGAATAAAAAAAAAATAGGAACTTTTTTTACAGATTTTCTTGAACATTATGCAATCCTTAAGGGGTTATGCTTAAAATTTTGAGAATTTCTTTTTCTGAACATTATGTTTTGTTATGTATTAAAAATTATGCAATAATTATTTGTAAATTTGCACATTTCATTGGAATAGTAAACTTGTTTGTCTTGCAACAGCTGAGGTTCCATACTTGTGTAAGAATTTCAAATGAGATCATTTTGATTGTTTTCTCCTGAAAGATTATCTTTGGATTCTAATGTTTCTGTACAGTTAGATAACTGAGCTAGTTTTGATGCTCTTAATTTCTTCAAATCCAATTTGAGAGCTGAAGTTGTAAACCTGAATTGCAGATTCAAATTTAAAATTGTTTCTGTTTTGGCCAGCTTTCTTTTCATTATTTTTCGTGTTATACTCGTTAGGAACTGTTGATCTTGAATGATAAAACTGATTTATTATTATGCTTCTCAAGTAATGCACACATTGCCAACTGCTACGGATTCTGCATAGTTACTATGGATTTTATCGAAAATTTCTGCAAACTACGGAACTACAGATTAAATTAAAATTTCTACAGAAACAAGTTTTCCCCCCTTGTGTGCAGTCATTTTAGTTGTATTCCTTGACAATCCAGCTTTGTTTTCTCGACATGACAATGAATTTGAAAAATGTCATCTAATTATTTCTAATTCTTCTAATAATAGTGATATATATCTATTTCTTGAATTATTTATCCAGATAAGATATTTTTTAAAAATAGAAATATATGATTTTTTAAAATATGATGAAATATATAATTGATCATAAATTCAACATTTTGACGCAAGTTTGTTACTGTGTGTGTGTGCGCGTCTGCCACCCTCGTAGACTTTCTGTTATGGACAGCCACCTTTCCATTGTTGGTACGTATAGTAATGGTTTAAGAAGCTCTAAGGGGAAAAAAAAAATCTTATTTATGGTAAGTTTCCTGACGTGTAAGGAATCTGACGAAGGCATTTTTGTATTTTTTAATGATTTTTTTTTTACTTGTTTTGAATCTTAAAATTATGCATCCAGCTGTAATACCACCTTGGAAATCGGGTTCAGTTTTAAAGTCTAATAGACACCGGACCATCTCGATACAGGCAGGAAAATCTATAACATCATGCCCTCAGTTAGTCTCTGTCCCACTAACTGGACTAGAGAGGATGTTATCTTCTCTCAACACGGCCCTTTCTCTGCCTACCTCAAAAGGTTTCACCTGTCTGACAGCGATTACTGCAGTTGTGGTGGGATTGGCACGGCACTTCACTATGCCACGGAGTGTATTTACATAGTGTCTTGGCATATGAGGAAGCCAATGCCAAACTTCGAACAAGAATGGCTGAAAAGGGTCGCCAATAACCTCGTCTCCAGGCAGAAAATTCGTGGGATTATCAAATTCATTAGCGAAAACAGAGATCTTTTCCGGCCTCCCTAGCCTTCAACTTCCCAGTGAACTGAACTAAGTAGCTCAATCACCGGACATTCCCCCTTCAAATAAAAGAAAGGTATTTCAACATCTAAAGAAAAGAAGACTATTACGAACTAATAGTATAAAAGTGAAAATGCCTGTGCTGTACATAGTGTATATATTTCCTTCTTTCTGTTTATTTTCTTTTTCTTAAATAAAATTCCCGTGTCTTGCCCATCAAACCATTCAGTGACCGGTCTGGTCACGGGTACCGGGGGTAAGGGACGGCATTCTGTTCGGTAATACCACCTTCACCCTTAGGTTTCCATTATTTATTGCGGTTTTGAAAATTGGAAAATTTTACATTTGAAAAAATAAAGAAAATGTCACATGCAATGATAATCAATTTTAAAATTTTGTTTTTCATTTATTTCAAGATTAAAGTTAAACTACGTTCTTCCTGTTGTTATAACTTATTAACTTAGTTTCATGCTTAAAACTCAATTGTTTTATTGTATAGTGGGAGAACTCTTATAAAAAAGAAATGAAATAAAGTTCCAATTGCAAAGAATATGATTTTTATCATTGAAAGATTAGAAATTTGCCAAGTATTTGTTAATGTCTTTTTGGTGTAATACAGTATGTTTTAGATTTTCTAAGTTTTTATGTTTATACAAATCAAATGTCCTCTCACAGTTTTCATTTTCAATTTATCCCATTTTGGCACATTATCACTACAAATAAAGTAAAAGTCAAGTATTGTCTACAAAGAAAATTTCCCTCGACACAATGTCTGTTTTCAATTATTGCTGTAAAAACTGACAGTTTTTTTCATTGGGGAATCTGGAAAGACCCATGATTTGTGTTGCAAATGGAAACTAAGCTGTTATCTTTTCAATTTCTATTCGTAAGGTACTCTTTGTGTTACGTTACCATGCATACTTTCTGAAAGAGCAAACAGCAACGTGATTTTCTTCCCATAGTCGGGTGTCATTGGTAATTTTGAATTTATCTGTGATAGTGAAAAACATAAATAAAGAACATTAATGTATTATATTTTATATTATTAATAACATTTTATTATTGTATTTTGTAGACATTGTGTCCACAAAGTCTATTTACAATTTCAAGATTTTATTGAAGGAACAAATGAATAGATAAATCTGTAGAAATTATTACAAGATGAAGTGTAGACATTGAAGTCTCTTTTTCCCTGCCTCATTTAATATACCTCTATTTGCAATGGTGATGGTCGAGTGGCAAATGTGGGGGGGGGGCAAAAAAAATTTTTAAACACCTAAAAGTACCCGAGAGTTTAAGAAGTAGACGGCAAAGTTTAAAAATTTAGTTAAAAAATTTGCTAGTTTTCTATGAGGCCTTATTGCTTTATTATAATTCCTATTTTTAGGCAGATAAAGTGAAATAAAAATTTAATCTTTCTCTCAAAAAGTGTGTGTGGGGGGGAGCCCCCACCCCTGATTAGCTGCTACTTTCTGTATGGGCATCATTAAAAAATCAAGAAGGAGCTTGGTTTTTTTTTTCTGTGTTCTTTGTAGAATAGCATCAGTATGTGGCATAGGCAGAATTATCAGCCTACTTCTTTATTAAATACTGTCTCCATAAATTTCTTGTGCCATGCACGAATTGATGAGCACGAAGGTGGACATTTCATGAAAACATGGAAGTTCTGTAGTTTTGATGAGCATCCATGTCCAATTTTGTTTTAGTCAACCAAGGTACACATTATGCCTTTTCTTCAGTGGTAACCATTGTAGCATCAGCTTGAAAAAAAAAAAAGCCTTTTTCTAATAAAAATTTATTTAGATCATTTACATCATTTGTATTAGGGATGTAATGAATATTTGACCAATACTCGACCCTTTTGCCGAATACTTAACAGATATTCGGCCGAATAAATTCATTGATAATAATTTTTTTTAAAAAAACAAACTTTTACTTGGTTTTAAGTTGCATAGTACATAAGTGTATTTAAAAATGCTACATATCATTTATCATTGTAAAGCCTGAAATTATGATGCAAGAACAATACTTTTGTAGCAATTTCAGTTGGTTTCACGTATATTACTAGCTTCAGAAAATACACTCTCATTATATACTGTGCTTTCAGGAGCTGAAAGATATTTCCTTTCTAAATTTGCAAATCTTGAAAATTTTTCCACATTTTTTCCCACCAATTAAGTGGACAATTCATACTAGCTATTATAAGTTCTTTATCTAAAAAGAAATTCTAATAATTTTAATTTATCCTCTGAATTTTCTTCTGCAATGTGTACTCTTTTATTACTGAAGAGGGTTTCTTATTATTGGAATTAAAGTATTTAAGCTATTACAAAAATATATCAGGGTGTTAACTTTTTATAAATATACAAATATTAGTTTTGTCAGTCGGTTATCTTAAATTTTTTCATTTAAAATATGAGAAATATTTTATTTGCAATCAAAAGTAAAATGTTTTTAAAAGGTGAGTGTTTGACCGAATATTTGGTGTTTTGCCAAATAATTTTTTGCTACATCCCTAGTTTGTATCAATAAACATTGTTCAGTTGGACATCAATTTTTGTAGAACTCTTTCGCCAGATTAAAATATTAATGACTTTTTTTTTTTATCATTTTGCATCTTGCGCAATAGCCTGTGTCTTGAGCCAAAAACATCTTAAAACAAATGAGGAAACCATGTTTACCCCTAGTAGGTTGGAATTTCATTCATTCATGCCAGTCTCAATTTTGTTACACCATTTTACAGGGCTTTATTCGTCAACAGGGTATCTTAAATACCTAAGAGCAATATGATCACAAACTTGGTGACGACTGGCTACGTGGGTCAAATTTGATTAATGCATCTCAATTCCTTTTTAGTAATTTTTTGAAATTACAAAATATTTCGTAGATACCTTGCATTTTTTCTTTGTTTTACTTTCACAGGGATTTAACTGGTATGGCCAAATCAAATTATAAAATCCTTGTATACTAATGTAATTATATTAGGATTTCACTTTATTGAGTAATCTGTTCTTTGTTTCCAGTCTGAAGATTTGTTCAGCCTGATCGAAGCGCACGAGGGCAAGGCTTTGACTCTGTATGTTTACAATTCCGTGTCGGATGTGTGTCGGGAAGTTGTCATCACTCCAAACAAAAACTGGGGAGGTGAAGGAAGGTAAATTTCTAACTCAAAAAATTTTCTGTAGCTTTTTTTATCCTGAAAGTTTTAATGATTACTACTGCGGCCAGCACCCACTTTGCTCAGCACTACTCGCTGCTTTGAGGCTCTCGGCCACTACTTTTTCAGTTTTAAATACTGCATGAAGATCAGTGGAACAGACCATAAAACCATAGTAGATTTCATATTCTTTGTAGACAACAGATTCCTTTAAAATTGTAAAATCTTTCAATAAACCTCATCTAGTTGTAATGTTTTGCATAAATTTTTCATGAATTTCAGCATAAAAGTATTCAGATCCATAAATACAGAATGAAATCGCCCTAACTAAACAGTTTCCATCACCTACAATAGGTATTTTACAATATTTTTTGACATGCCATTGTGATGGAACTGTTGAGATCTATATATTTAAAATAATATGGCAAAACCTTCAGACAGTTCGTAAGCCCCAACCACCATACAGATTTCGACATTTTTTTTACATTTAAAAGGTTATGATGTCTAGATATGCCATCAATGGTCATCTGTCCTTCCCCTCCCCCTCCACTTTCGAACGATATCGAAAAAACACTTCTCTGTACATTGTGTATGGGTAAACCTTGTAGAAATTCCCCAGCCCCAACCACCTAACCGGTTTTGACAATTTTTATTTTATATGAAAGGTTATGGTGTCTAGATATGTCATGAAGGGTTGCCTGTCCCCCAATTTTCCAATGAAATCGGAAAAAACTCTTTCCTACTGTACATTCTCTATGAGGAAAAATCTTTGGTCAGTTTGCCAGCAACAATCACCCGACGGATTTCGACAAATTTTTATTTCATATCAAAGCTTATGACATCTTGATATGTCATCTATGGTCGTCTGCCCCCACTGACCCCATTTTTGCACGAAATCGAAAAACGTATAGAGAATGTATGGTGGAAAGTGTTTTTTCTATTTCCTTCGAAAATGGGGGGCGGTGGGGAAGGCGACCCATGATGACATATCTAGATGTCATAACCTTTCAATTAAAAAAAGAAAATGTTGAAATCCGTCGGGTGATTGTTGCTGGCGAACTGTCCAAAAGTTTTTCCTCAAAGAGAATGTACAGTAGGTAAAGAGTTTTTCGATTTCGTTCAAAAATGGGGGTTGGGGCAGGTGACTCTTGATGACATTTCTAGACGTCATAAGCATTCATATGAAACAAACATTGTCAAAATCGGTCGGGTGGTTGAGGCTGGCGGACTCGGTGAAAAATTTTTTACCCTATTATTTTAAATCTATAGATAGCGTACAAGATTTCATTCATGGGCCAGCAGAACTTGGTTTTGCAATGGAAGAGGGTAATTACTGAGATCTACTTATTCCTCTAATAGCATTAGCTGGTGTATTATCTTTTTAAGAATCGGTTTTTTAAGGTCCTTACTTAATGGAGGTTTTGTTTCATTTGTCATCTGCATTGTTGATTTTGATTTCATGATTATTAATTTTGATAATTTGATTGTTACTACCCTTAGTTGTAGCTTTTCCCTGTTAATGTTCAGCATTCTGTGTATAGGACTGCTCCGTAGTTTCTCAGGTTTTGAAGTCAAAGTGCCATCATTTTGGAATTTTCATTTTTTTGCTTTGATTTATTTTCAACATAATGCAAGGGGAAAGAAAATCCTCTTTACTTTTTTTTTGATATTTTACTAGATTTTAAAAATCTTTTTGAAATATTTTTCTTTAAAACTTTTTTTATATGACTTTTCACCAAGTTTTCAAGAATTAACCCCCCCCCGTTTTTTTTTTTGGAATTTAATTTTTTTTCACAGTTATCTTAATTTTGGTGTTTTTAACATGATTTATAAGAGATACTAAAATCTGTCCTTTAAATAAGGTTGGGCATTGATGGTTTAATCTTGTGTAGCTTTCTTTTTCTCAGAAAGTATTGGATGATTTTATTGTTCAAGATGCCATTCTGTTAGAGCTCAGTTTTGCAGCCGAAGAGAATTATTACTGAGATCTGCTTCCTCCACTAATAGTGTCTGCAGTACAGCAATTAGCTTGTATGAAGAACTAGTCTTTTTTCCTTGCTTAATGAAGGTTCTGTTTGATTTGTCGTTTGTGTTGTTGATTTTGATTTCATAATTACTAGTTTTGATAATTTGATTGGTGTTACCATTAATTATAGCTTTTCCCCATAATAATCTAAAGTTTTGTCTTATCTACTAGTGGATTTGAGGTATTAAATTTTGTTTTAAAATTTTTAATAATTTTGAAGTGGGTTGTATTTTCTTAAGAAAAAAAATAATTTTCCTGATTTCTTTATATAAAAAAATACTTTAAAATTGTTTTATGTTGGTAGTTAATTATGATAAGTAAGTAGTGTTTAAGTAGTTTTAAGTTCCATAAAACTTAAGAATAAAAACAGCAACTTATGAACTTGCAAACTCGTTATTTTAAAAGTGTTATGGTGTTTATCACTAGGGGTGTAACGAACATGGCCGAATATATTCAGGATAATTTTTTTAAATGTGCTTTTAAATACACATTACATTTATTATCAAAAAAAAAATCTCTTGACATTTACCTGATTTTAAGTTGCTTAGGGCGTAGGTGCATTTAATGAAGTTATATATAAGTTATCATTGCAAAACCTGAAATTATCATACAAGAACAATAATTTTTCAGCTTTTTCAGGAGCAAGTCTGTTCCATTTCATTTCATACACATAATACCAAATAGGGATATAACAGATATTCAGTCTGGCCGATTGCTAATTGGCAGAATAAATTGAGGATAAAATGTTTTTAAAAAATATTGTTTTAAATATATTTATAAAGAATATTGCAGATTTGCATTCTGGTACATTTAATATAAAAAAATATCATCTTTATCCAAATTTTAAGTTGCATAGTACCCAAGTGTATTTATTAATGTTACTTATCATTTATAGCAGTCTGTTCCATATGGTTTCTAATGCTTGCAGGTGCTGAAAGATATTTTCTTGCTAGATTTGCGAGTCTTCGAAATTTTCCCACATTTTTTTCCCACACCAATTAACCCTTTATCAGGCCATTTTTTTTCTAGTAGTGGTATAATTAAATGACTGTGGTAATGAGATTAATTTAAGAAAATAATTTCATTTAGCTTATTGGATGAAATTATTTTTTGTTAATTAATTTTATTAATTAATAATTAATTACCAAGTCAAGATGCTTCGTTATGGTTTGAGATAAGGGATGGGAACATCCAGGTTTTTGTTTTTTCGAAAAATTTAGCGAGAATTTATGCCAACGTTAAAAAACGTATTTAAAAATATATGAATTTGGTGGGAAGCAGTGGCGAATCCAGGATTCGGGTTTTGGGGGGGAGGGCTGAGGTCATAAAAATTTTGTAACGTAGTGACGAATGTCAAACTCCATGGCTTATATAAACCAAAACACTTTAACTTTACAGGCTTTCCTCTCCTGACAATAAGAATAATAAAGAACACTACAATACTTTCGATAATTTAATAAAAAATACAATGAAATAACTGGCCAAAAAATGTTTTCAACTGCGCCAACACTACAAGTGCAAGTGGAATGACTGGAAAAGTAGGAAAATTTTCGAACCTGTCAAGTCAGAAAGCAATGTTGTCACGATTTTATTACTATTTTTTAAAATGAAAGTTAAGATCAAACAGTTGTAGTGATTTTAAATAAAATCAAGAGTTTTGGTTTAGCTCTGGGGGGCTGCAGCCCGATAGCCCCTCCCCTGGATTCGCCAAGAAAGGGTTAAGTGGATACTCAATCCTCCCTATTAGTAGTTTGTTATCAAAACAAGAATTTACTTCTAGTAATTTTAATTTATCCATTCAGTTTCTTCTTTGTTTGTCGTTATCGTGTTCTGCAATGTTGGCTCTTTTATTTCTTTGAAGCAATCCCAAAATGATGAGGGTTTCTCATTTCTTATTATTAGAATTAAGGTATTTAAAATATCGCAAAGGTATTAACAATTTTAAATATACAGATAATAAAAAACAATTTTATTTAATTTAAATTTTTTCATTTAAAATTTGTATAATATTTCCTTTACAATCAAAAGTTAAATGATTTTAAAAATTCGGTATTCGGCCAGAAATTTAGTCTATTATTTGATATTTGGCTATTCGGCCAAATCACTATTCGTTACATCCCTATTTATCATGCAGGTTTTTAAAAAAATTTAACAGAATATTTCAAAAACTTCATTATCATGAAATTATTTACCTGAATGTGAATGGAATTATAGGTTTGATTAAGAATTAATATAATTCCTTTAATTCATTTATCATAGGAAATAAAACATCTGTATTAAATGCGGGAAACAGCATATATTTCGAAAGACAGCGAGACCTGTATGTTTTCAGAGTTTGTTTGAAGACTAATTTTTTCATTTTTCTTTAGTTTAGGGTGTGGAATAGGTTATGGATACCTTCACCGCATACCAACTCGACCTACAAAAGTAGCTGTGTCAAAAGCTCCTTATGCGCAGCTACCTCAAAAAAATCCTCAAGTGGATGGATATTCTTCTGTGAGTGGTTTCATCAACTTCTTCTTTTGATCTTTTTCTTAAGAAAACTCTAAAGCCCGATTCCCATGGTCCGTGTTTTGGCAATTCTTGTCCGTGTTATGCCTTATCTCCCGTCGTGGGACCACAAAGAATTGTTGTTGCTGGAGGGTTTGTGGGGTGGCTCTTACTTTCTAGATAAATGTGGGTAAATGCTCGGACATCAAAGGGTGATAGGCAGAGACCTCAGTACATTTCCTACGGTTGTAGATAGTGCCTGCGTCTGGTGGAATTCAGACTGTCAACAATTACCCAATGATGCAAGTGGACCACCAAAAGGCTGATCATGCGAACAGAGCATAAAAGTGTTGGACTTCTGATTTTTTTATTTTTTACATATGAGGACATACCACTTGGCAGTTAGGATTTTGCTTCTCTGAAATTAATCTGTCCATCCTCTGATGACCCTTTAGATGGTTTAACTTCCTTGTCCTATTTTAAAATTTGACGAATTTTAAAATAAGGCAAAAAAATTAAAATTATTAAAAAATTAAAATTGTTAAAAAATTAATTTTTTAATTTAATAAAAAAATTAAAATTTAAAATGCGGAAGGCAAAAAGAAACTAATCTATAAAGCACCCAAAAAGGATAATGTATCTTCTTATCTATTTGACCTGAAATGGGGCGAAAGCACTTTCTGGGTTCTTTGTCAGAATCACCAGTTTAAAAGAATACTTCAATATTTTCACCTCCATAATCTAAGAGTGAGGTTTTAATTTTTCTTGTTATAGAAGTAATTTTTTGTGTGTAATGGTATTCTAATATCGGTTGGAAATGTTTATAAATTTGCATTTCTTTTTCATTATATGAAAACGGGTTAGTATTTAAGGTTTTATAATTCTAAACAGTTACCTGAAAAACATAATGGCTAATAAAAGTTATGATTTGTTTAATATTTAATAAAACTTGACTATCCAAAACATATGTATGGAAAAGTATTCAAATGAAATTAATTTAGGGGGTCAGAAACTTTTATATGAGAATAATTATGGCTCAGAGACATAATATTTGCCTAATATTAGCTAAAGTCTGCTGTTACTTCATAATTAGTATTATAATATATGTTTGTGATATGGACCAAATTGCTTTAAAAATTTGAAACAAATCAAGCGACATTTATCATAGAGAATAATTTCTCTGTATATTTTTGCAGAAAGTCATTAATTTTGTGTGCTTTCAAAATGTTTTGACTGAAAAAAAAAATTATGAAATCTAATTATTCCTAAGGAAATTGCATAGCTATAGTTGCCCGAAAGAGAAATGGTGATATAATTTATGGAAAAACCAAATATTATGAAAAACTATTGTGGACTTCTTAGTTTCAGATTTCCCCCAAAGTGTGTGAAAAATGTATTTTCAGCAAGTTTCTTGTGTTATCTAATATAATGGGTTGATACTACTTGTTCTGAAACATTTAAAAGTTTTTATTGTATTGTTATTTAGTATCGGATATCATTCATTTGCATTCCTTTCATCCTTATGTGAATTAAGTTTCGTCAAGTGTAAGAAGATAATTAAATAAGTTACGATATCCGTTTCAAGTATATAATAGCCTGATTATTTTTTCCTAGGTGCAATTAAATGCCGCTAGCCCTCCCCCAGCTGCCCAAACATTCACATCTGTGCCTGAGTTGAATGGGAACCAAGGCTCTGTGCCTGGAATAACAAGTAGGATTCTTTCCCATTCGTATATTTTTTTTCTAATTTTCTTAATTTTTCAAGTACATTACCTAATAAATTAAAATATTTACAGGTCAACAACCTGTTTCTAATCTGCCTTCTGCTCCACCTTTGGAACCTGTAGTTGTTGCTCCAACAGGTGTGTGTCCAATTATCTTTTTATTTAACTTTACTTGTTTCATATTTGTAAGCATGGAATGTTGTTTTTTGCTTAATTCCTGACGTGCAAGGGTTTTTAAATTTTATACATTTTTGTGTTCTCGATGAGAAGACGCTGTTTTTATAATTTCAGTTAATCAATTACTTTAATTAAATTTTGATTTAAAAAAAACGGTGCTACTGAATTTGAGAACAAACTGATGCCTAGATTCCGTAATGTCTATAAAAATAAATGAATGACTAAAATGTCAAAAATAATTAAAATTTCTACATTTTAGTGCACTAATAAAAGTGTGTTTTTACAAACTGTTTTTATTAAATTTTACTTATTTGGCGTTTGTAATTAAATGTGTTGACAATTTTTGGCTAATTTTTAACTCTGCTCTTGGATGACCATTCTAGACGGTACATCACATCGTTTAGACATTTCTTAATTTCAGTCGTGAAAAAACTTTCAGAGTTGTAAGAAGTTGCAGATTAATTTTTGGAAAAATCAACTTGTATATTTGTTCCTTTTCGTTTCAATAAAAACCTTATGTTTAGTGAATAATTTTGTATCTACTTTTCTGAGTGCAAAGTGTTAATATGATTTAGGAGGGATTCTGAGCCCATTTAAAAAAAATTGTGGAAATAACCATGGAGTTATTTTCTGACTTAATTTTAAGTATTTCAAAATATTGATATATTTATTGTCATATAATTAAAAACAAATGTTATTAGTGAAGCAGAAAAAGTATCGTTTTTTTTCATTTTCTTAAAAAATTAATTTGTTTCACTGCATCATTTCTCAAAGTTACTTCCCATTTTAGTTCCTAATTGTTTTTAAAAATATTTTTTTTGTAATATAATTAAGTTTGGCTTGCTAATTTATGGGAGAGGATGTTTAATTGTTTTGCTAACAATTGAAAATATAGAATGATCACTAAGACATTTAATAAGTAAAACTTTTTAATTCAGACAATGGCTTTTCACTTACCCTTTCCAGGTATAAAGTATTCAAAAATAAAGTATGTGTATTGAAAGGTGTTGGATATTAGAAACTTCTAGCAAAAAATGAAAGGTTTGTGTGTATGTAAGCTATTCAGTAAATTATCTCTATGATGTTTACCAATAAATTCTCGAGAAAGATTTTCTGTCTCAAGAATTTAACATATAATTAATATGTGAATAATTTCGCAGTGTGATATATTTATTCTAAAACAAAATTTGAGAAATATAGTGAATCTGTATTAGACACATCGAGTAAAAATTCTGTGAAAGACACATCCAGAAAGTTAAAAAAAAATCGGGCTCTATCTAGTCTACAATCTCCTCTGATTATTGAATAGGTGTAGTTTTGTCCTTAAATGTTGAATGGTCGAAGCATAAACTAGAAAGTGAGATACAACTTTCATCAATTCGGTTTTGTGGTCTCTTTCAGTGTTGTTGCCTGAAAAATATACTTGACATTTCCATTAACCTTAGCAATGTTAAATGTAAATTGGTATAAAAAGTTTTTTTAATGCGTTTACTGTACTTGAAAGACATACTCTATGGGTAGTAGAAATAAATTTTTTTATGCTTGTTTTTTTTTAAATTTTTTTTTTCACGAATTTTTAACTGTCTTAATATTATGTTAGTGTTATGTTATTATTTTACTAGTCCCCAAAAAATGTTCTTAAAAAAAAGACAATGTTCCTGTTTAAAAATAACTAGAGATTGTAATAAGTGGAATATTGCCTTTTAATTGAAAAATAAATAAAATCCCCAATAAACAGTTAACATGACTTCATTTATCCTAATGTATTTTCAAAATAAAATTAAAAAAAAAAAAACACCTGAAGGTGTGCCTTTTTTTCTTCAAAATGATGAGAACAATGATTGATTTTTTGATGTTTTTTTTTCCAAAATATGTCTTCTAAGGCATGGTTGATTTATATTTTTTCCCACATGATTACAGTTTGTAATTTTTCATTTCAAAATTTGTCAAGTTTTGAACTCAATTAAGAAATTATAATTTTGATTTTTCTTCTTATCTGTGTATCTGGTGGATCAGAAGAGTTTTGACCACCTTTTATAGATAGCATCACTTATCAAAGGGCTCACTTTCAGTGTTTATGAAATATGATACTTAGTAGCTCAGTGTAGCAAAACTGCAGATTGTTACATTCTGGTTCTTGATGCCTCTTTTGTGGATATTGTGGTTTTGGATTTTATCACTCTCTTTTTAAAGGAATTCTTCTTAAGCTGCAACTTGAACAGTGGAAAAAAAGTTTTTTTAAACCTTGCCTTATTTTTTCCAGTAGCCATGAGCAGTATGATCATCTGTAGATAATATTATAAGCAGGAATTCATTCATGCAACTAACAGCATAAACTACACTTTTTATAACAGTTTAAAAGCCAAAGAACGAATAAATAATTGTTTGAATTTTTGTTCTTTTGGTGTTGAAATAAAATTTTGCTTTAGCAATTCTCTGGATCACTGCTGTAGTTGTCGTCATGGGAAAGAAATTGGAATAATTCTGGCACAGGCCTTTGTAAACTATTCTTGCTTGTGGCTGTTTTACATTTATAAATTTCTTTTCATAACTGTAATACACAGGGATGAGATTTTCCTGCTTTTTGGCGGATTTCCGCTTTTATTTTCTTGAAATGAAAAAATTCCGTTTTTTCGCAGAAAATTCCGCTTTTTCTTTTTCCCCAAAAAGAAATCCGCTTCCCCCTCCCTTTTTTTTATTACAATGATCTTAGAATCTGTGTTCTTAAAAAAAATTAAGAGGTATCCGCACCTCCTTTTGCAAGAAATGCTAAGAAAAAAGACCATTGTGATTCAAAATTCTTTTTTTTCCCAAAATAATCTGCATTTTAAAGTGAAAAATTTGTTGAAAACCAAGTAGAATGTAACTAATTGCTTAGTGTCATAAATTAAAAAAAAATTCATTTGCATTGAAAATCTTATTTTTAAAAGTATGTTTTTTTTTCATTTTTTACTATTATTCTAGCTACAAATTAGTTGACTAAATAACAGTTGTAAGTATGATTAGTATTTCATTGTTTATTTGGTATTCCTTTTTTGTCATGTAATTTTTAAGTGCCCTTTATTTTTTTGATTTCCTGATTTTAGCCCTGCATGTAATTAAACAATTATCCACTCACAAACATATATATATTTGTATATAATAATTTATAGCGTTTCAATGCTTAAGTTACTTAAAACGTATATCACGCGTAAAATTTTCGTATTTCTATTTTCAGCTTTTTGGGTTTTTTTCCAATCTCATCCCTGAATACAGGAAAATAACCTTAAAAAATGAAATATTAATTATTGGTAAATAAAAACTTTAAATAAAAATTGGTATTGTAACAAATGGTATTGAAAATCTTCTAGTAACTGTTGCTTACAAATATTAAAGAATCTAAAAGAAGGTACTGTGAAGATCTTGATGATCCCACATAGAGTTTCAAAGCCTTGTTCTCGGTGTTGATACATTTACTTTGCTGCAGAACTCCGTGTTGTCTTATTTTCTTGTTTCAATAAGTTCTTAAATAGATTTATGTGTAATGTTGTATTGAGTTTTGATTTTTTTTTTGTTTGCTTAGCTAAATTGGATAATATTGATGCTACACTGAATAACGCTGCTCCGAACGTGCAGCCTTTGACCACGACTCTTAGTTTGCCTGGAATGCCTGTGATAACCGTGAGTGCGACCCTCCCAACAGATACGCTTGCTAATCTGACGAGTGCATCTCCAACGACTGTGACTGCAGCTGGTAGGTAGTTTCAAATATAATGTTTGAATGTATTTTGGATTTGAGATTTAAAATATATGTATATATATTTTGAGAAGCTTAATGTAGTTAGGCTACATAAAAGCAGGACTATTAGCTTTCAGAAATATTATTTTCTGCATGTTTTTCATAGCTCATATGCATATGTGGGGTGAAATTGTCTAAAAGATTTTACTTAATAAACCACATCTCATCCAAATATTTATGAAAATGATTTAGAGTTCTCTGTTACTTCAACTAGTTGTTTCTTATCTCAGTATGCTGTGATTATACAGTAAAAAAAAGTTTTATTCTCCTTTTTCCAATAGTACTTTTTTTAAGGTTGCTTAGTTTTTCTTTTTCTTATAAAATCTTTTGTTTACTATTGTTTTTCGGTTGCAGCAGCATCTTCATGCTCTGGAAACAATGTTATGTAATAGTGTTGTCTTTAACAATGCTTTTTTGCTTTCAGTTTTTGTTGATTTAGTTATTTTACTCTTTTTCTTTTGGATTTTTCTGTGATTTCACAGTGTAGATATAATGTTATATAAAGTTTAATGAATGTAAGGAATCTTGAGTTTGTTAGATAAGTTTTTAGAATTCCATACACCTCATAAATTCTCAAAATTATGTATTTGATTTATTATTTTTCAAAAAAATTCCTTTAGTTGTTCTTAAAGAATGTTTCTTTGCAGCAAAATAAAATAAATTTACTTTTGTTTAACTTATTGAGGTAGGTTATGCTTATCAGTAGATACAGAAAGAAATGACATGTTGAATAAAACACATGATGGCAAAAGAATTAGCCAACTTTTATATTCTTGCATCACATATCTCTAAAATTGTATGATGCACCTTCTATGTTTACAGTCACATTTAGCCCTTCCTTTAGCCATGGTCGTAATTAAATGCTATTTATCCTTGAAAACATATCTCATTGTGAGAAATTCTATATTACAGAATCTTTATTAGCAAAAATAATTATGGTTAGAGTACCTTCTTGTTTTTCATATGTTAAATTTTTTAATTGTATTAATTTTTCAAATGATTTTGAAGTTGTCTGTGAGAATTTTATCATGATATTGCTTATAGACTGGCATATAATCTGCAAGTTTAAAAAGTGTGATATGACATACATGATGCAAAAAATGTTCAAATCGCTTCACACGGCTGACCGTTGGACTTAAATCTACCAAATCTGGCGGGTAGTTGCTTCTCGGGAAGTAGGTGTTCACTGAAGGAAGGTTTTAAAAAATTTTAAATAGATTTTTCATTAAAACTTAATCGAAATTTTAATGTTTTTCTTCTATAACCGCAGAGAATATTATTGCATAAGAATGCGTGTTTACTAAAGGAAGTTTTTTTTTTTTAAATGGGGAAAAAAAAATTATTTATACAAATTTTATTTCCATAGAATTTTTTTTTTGTCTAATTTAAATGAAGTATGTTTTGCAACAATACTTTCATTGTTTTAGTTACTGCATTTAAACACATGCATGTTGTAACAATTTTCAAAACATTTTGTGCTATTGTTGCTATATAATTAAGAGAATTTTTAAAAATAATATAAAGACGGATGAATCAAGCCAACATTTTTATCATGCTACACTTCTTTGGACTATAAGTTTGAATCTCCTTTTATTTTGTTCACATTTTGTTCTTTTTGGAAATATTAATCTGTATTTTATGCTGTTGTATTTTCAGTACTTGATAAAATTCATAAATTTTCATATTTAACTTTTAATGATTTATAAGTATAAACAATTGCTATTAGATGCTCATGAAAATTATGTACATTTATTGTTTATGAATATAATTATGTGTAGTTGAACGTCTTAGATGTTAACCAGGGTTCCCACGCTCCTTGAATTTTGTTTGCCTCACTCAGTGCCCTGGAAAAGTACTTGATTTTTCGTTGGGTCCTTGAAAAATAAGCAAAATGTCCTTCCAGTATTTTTTGGGGCAGAAGACAAAACCACTTTGTGACTTGGTTTTGCCTTGAGAATTCAACCACCAGAAAAATAGTGTTTGTATGGGAATGCTGTCGATCATCGATCTTTTCTCTCGCTTTGTATATTCGAAGGCAGCTTAATTTGACAATAGAGTAAGAGCTACAGAAGGCATTTCTCTGTCAAGTAAAATAGTCCTGCAATTATCCTAATGTATTTTGAAAGTAACTGATATATTTGGACAGGATTTTGTTTTAAATACCATTAACCAATTTTCTCTGCAATGAAATCTGTTTTCAAAATGTGTGTTATCCAATTTCATAGAGCCAGGGAAGTCTGCGTTCATGTGAACTCATAACTCCAAAACTTAAATAGTTAAATGGATAAAATTTGGTATACAGTTTTATCATTAGAATTGTAAATCTGTATCAAATTTTTTATTTCAAAAATAAAAATGCAAGTGAGTAATTTGATTTAAGAGGCTGCGGTGGATTAGTGGTTAGGTCTCGGCTTTGGGGCCGGAGGGTTCCATGTTCGAAACCCGATTCCACTGAAGATCTGCCTTGTATGGGGCCTGTTGCACGTTAAATCATACGTAGTGGCCAAACATCCTCATGTTGGTGTGGCGTGGAAGTTTGGAGGGAGGGGTGCCAGCTCAGGTGTCGTCCTCGTCATCCGACCGCGGTTCAAAATTACGAGGTCCGTCCCAAAATAGCCCTCATGTTGCTTCAAAACTGGACATTAATATAACTGAAACTAATTAGTTTTAAATTTATCATTTGCATTTTTATGTCCAAAATATGTTATTTTATGGTCCTTGAAATTTTTTTCCTCAATAAGAGTGGGAACTCTGGTGTTGGATTAGAGAGAGTCTACTGTATTTAACTTTTAATGAAATTATATGCATCTATTGTTTATGAATATAATTATGCATAGTTGAACTAGTCTTAAATATTATCTATTTTGGTGTATTTGTGTTTTAAAAAAAGTTGTCTGTGTAAAGTAATGCTTTGAAGTCTTTACAAAATATTTTATTTCCCCTTCATACTGTCTGCATTAGACTCACATGGATAATGAATAGGTATGCTTTTGCTGATTTTCATTTTATGTATGGCCATGTCATCCTTTTATTTTTAATTAGTTGAGATCAGAAAGGTTGTAATAAAATAGTTTAAAAAATTGATTTAGATTTTTTTTTCAATTGTATTATGTAAGATGTTTGAAACATTTTCCCTTCCTCCTGGATGTGTTATGGTAGTTGAATTTATGCTTGCAAATTTAGCTTTATAGTCTAGTATGCTCATTTGTGCGTGTTTACTCTTCAAATATGTGCATGAGAAAGGATTGGTAAATTATTTTAGTTTAGTTCTGTATTTGTTCTGTGCTTATGAAAAATTTTTATATCAAAAATAAAAAGATAGAGTAAATGATACTATATATCATCATTATCTGTTTCTTGCATGTAAAACATTTTTGGTTTGTTTAGTTGTTGTTTGCTTTCTAACAGAAAAGTGTTCTGAAATATTCAGCTCTAATGTTTGGCTTGGGAGCATTTACACAGTCTTGTCCAATCAGAAACAAAATAAAATAAATATTATCTTGCGAAAAATTTGAGCTGAACTACTCCTTTGATTTACTAAAATGTGTAAACAAACCTATGTAACACAATTGTGGCTAAAAGTATTCAAGTCATTTATCTTATGGCTGCTTTGATTATTTTAACTGAATTGTTTTGTTAAGTATTTGCTTCCTTTAAATCTTGAATGGAACATTTGATTGCTTTAAATCTTCCATTACTGAATCTTACATACTGTAATTAGCTGGAAAATTTGATTGGTAGGAAAAGTTAATAACTTGCATTAAAACAGTGTAATTCTTTTTAAACATATTCTTTACATTTGTTGAAAAAGTCTCTTCAAGATACATTAAAGAAAGATAATTTGGCATGTTCTTGTTCTCGTTGTGGCAAAATCTTGGCAATTGGAATACTTTGGCATGTTATTTTATGGTCAATTAAAATTTTGTAACTGTCTTTAAAAAATATTTAATAGGAAATTTAAATTTATTGTGCTTAGTTTGGCAGTTTCTAAAAATTTTCTATTATCACAAAATTTTGAGGAAGAACATCCTTTGTAAAAAAAAAAAAATCTTGTCCTAAGCATTCATATAATCATCTGAAATCAAAATTTATTGATAAGATATCGTGGATATTAAGTTTTGGAATGATGTGCAATCTTTGAAGCTGAATCTGATAATATAATAATTTTCGTTCTGTGACACCAGCTAGATCTTTTTTATTAAATAATTTTTTTACATTTATAAAACACCGACATCACACACAGTTGATAAATATTTGTTGCGAGCTAATTAATAAGAATTATTTTTCATTTGGGGCTCTGTGGTTTATATATTTATAATTTGTAAATATTTAAACTGTGGTAAATATTTTTCTCTTCTCTGTGGTAATATTTTTCCACATAATTTGATAATAATACACATTTGTGGTATATTATTTAAATATTTAATTCTCTCTGTGGTAAATATTTTTAATTTGGTTCACTTCTTTGGATCTCAACTTTGATTAACTTGTCCCAGTTCACAGCTTTGTACGACACGATGATGTTCTTAGTGCATATGCACATTTGTTACAATTCATAATTCTGGCACCAAAAAGTTATCTGTAAATATTTGAGATGATGGATAGCTTTATTAATTATGATTCAGTTTATTTTCACGTTTACTTTTATTTACATGTTTTTTGTAATTTAAAAAAAAATCGGGTGTTTTTTAAATTTGTTGATGAATTCCATTTAAATTTATGTGACAGCATGAATTTTTTTTCTGACTAGTGTTGTAGCAATGGCGTACTTACAGCAATTTTCTTTAATACTTATGTTAATGTAAAACTTGGATATATACGTATAGAAAGTTGAAAACTTTTTTGTTGCTTAACTTATTTAAAGATAGGATCTTGATTTAGAGGGCTGTTTTGAATGGAGAATTTTTAATATAATGATGGGTCGAGATTATTCCAAAATTGGAGAAATAAATGTGTGCCTGTAGGAAAGTGAATCATTTGAAATGTAAGTCAAGATTTTTTGATAATTCACAGAAAACATGCTTTCTACATATGAAATAATTCCTCATCCAAGCTTTGATGAACTTGCCTTTTATATTCAAATATATTGGGAAACTTTGTAAACTTTTCTCTCTTATCTACATGTGTACTTGCTTTCACTATTAAAATTACCTTCTTATTTAACGAATGAAGGATTTTGAAAATTATAAATGGTTTCAGACAAAATTTACATCGCTAATCGTTTTTCCTTTATTTCTCATGTTGACCTCAATTGAACGTAAATAATATGCGTGATCCACATTTTTATTGAATTGCACCAAATTTAATAATATTTATATTAAGGTATGCCAATCACTGGGATCATAGGGAAATACTGATTATAAAAATTTCCTAAATTGAATTCCTATTAAATGGTAAACTCTTGACCCATTTCCTATTAAAATTATCTGCAGGTTTGAGATGAAAATTTTTCATATGGGTCCAGGTAAAAAAAAAAAAAATAATAATAATGGTCTATGTTCCCTATTTTCCTGCAGATAAAAAGATAATGATATTTGCCTTGTTAAGAAATATAATAAAGTATTTTGAAAAGACTTCTGTAATTGAAATTGGTCATGTTTGTTCATGGCAGGAACTGAGTCTCTTTTCTTTAAAGAAATGAATTCATGGCAGTACCTCAAAAAATTGGGCCACTTGTTGACTTATCTTATTGCTTAAAGCAATTTTGATAAAAAAGGGGGGTGGGGTAATATTTTTCTTCAAATTATCAGTGTCAGTACTACAACGTGGTACACAAATGGAATCCACATGTATCGTCCATCATCTCCAAACAAGTAAATCTTTCAAATCTCTGAAATTTTTAATTGGTTACTAAAATGTTCCTTCCTTTGATGAATTTATGTTCTAATAATTCTCTTGATTTAAATTCAATTCTTGACTTAGATTCAAATGTCAGATGGTCATTCATTTTGATTCCTTGAAATTTGAATCAGAAAAAAATTATTAAAATGTTTTTTAATACAGTGAACACGTTTTTTAAAAACTTTTATTTAAAACCACAAGCAAGAGTATTGCAGCCCCACATTTTATTACATCTATGTTTCTGGTCAAAATTGTCATTTGGAAATGTTAGCAAAGACAAAGAAATATTTCACATATATAGGAGAAACATTCTCTCTGCTCCTCTTTGCACTTCAGATAAGAATTGTGTGAACAAAAAAATCTCTTTGTCCTGTTCGTTTTGTTGAAATCCATTGAAGAGTGGTGCTATAAATCAGGTGGTCCCTTGCATACTCCTTGAATTATTCTTTTTGTTTAGGCGTGCCCCCTACAGTCATATCCCCCCCCTTCCAACCATCCTTCTATGCAAAGAAGTTTTTTTTTTTTTTATCAATAATGTTAAGGTTAGCTTAAGTTTGTTTCAAAGTGAAATGTCAAGAATTAACAACATTTGCAGGACATTTTTGATTTTGCATTTTATTCCATTTGTACAATAGTATTAGTTCAACGCCAAACAAATGAAACCAGTATTGTAATTATTTTGCTTTAACTTATAAGGATAGCTAAAAATTACACTTCGTAATAACCAGATATTCAAGTGATATAGTTATTAAATAGCAAGTATACACTCGGAGAAACAAAATTCTGTAACTTTTCTAATCCCTTATATTTCCGTATTTCCGCCTTTGGTCTTCCCCCAAATGGTTCTTGGCATACTCCCAGGGGTATGCGCACCACAGGTTGGAAACCTCTGCTATAAATGTCTGATGTAGCTGGTATTTACCATGGGCAGACTTAGAACTCAGTATTGTCTTGTCTCGGAGTTGGCAACACTTTCATCAACTGTTGGGTCTTAACTGTGTTGAATTCGATACCAAACTTGGTGAATTATTGCTTGAAAAAAAAATTTTAGTTCAGCAATACTGTGTTCCCAAGTCTTTCCGTTCAAGATATTGACTTATATAATATTTTTATATTGATATAGACAGGGTGTCCACACTTATCGTGATCCAATAGTTAACCCTTTGGGTACATTTGACGAGTGAGACTCGTCATCTGCTTACTCGGGCAAAGCTACGGTGGATGAGTCTGATTCGTCATCTGAATCTAAGAAGAATTATTGGCACAAGTGGTCCTGCCAAATTATAATATCCGTGGGCGTCCTACAAGTAGCAATGCGCCACATCGTTTGCAAGCGAAAAATTGGGCACATTTTCCGGAGAATATTCCGGCAACAGAATTAAAGAAACACCCTACAAAACGGTGTTATAAACATAAAATAAGAAAAGAAACCACTTGGCAATGCAAACAATGCCAGGTACCTTTGCATTTACCGATATGTTTTGAAAAATACCACACGGTACGTGGTTATTAGACTTTAAGTTGGTTCTTGTTCTATATAAATATTTATATTTTGTTTCATTTATATATTTATTTATATTTTGTAACTAAAATGCTGTTTCAAAAATATAAGTATATTCCAAATAAAATGCAAAATTTATTGTTATTTAATACAAAATATGTTTTTATTTTATTTTAATTTCAATTAATTAATTTTGCTAAATTTTATGAATTGTAACTATTATTACCAAATAAAATGTATTACTTTTACATATTAATCCATATAGCGACAAATTAAATCTGTCCCATGGGCATAAAAATTTTCAAATAATTCAGTACTCAAAGGGGTAATTTCTAAACTGTTAGAAATAGGCATATAGTTCCATTTGGAAAAATGCTTTAAATGAAGAAGAATTATAACATGTTTTTTGAGTGAATAAATATATTTCTAAAAGAGTTACTAACTTTTTCAGAAATAAATTAAGTTATACTAATATGCTAAAAGTTATAATGACTTTTAGTATATAATTATTTACATTATAACTTTTTATACAGCCCCCGGTCCTATCAGTCATATTTAGTAAAATATTCTTGATACTCTAACATTTTTAACAAAAAAAGTTCCACTCTTCTGTGACTAAAACTGAGCGAGTTATGGAGCTTTGTATTTCATGATTTTTAGCCAATCAGTGGCCTCGTCGAGCAAGTGCTGCGTATTGATTGGTGGATCATCTTCAAAACGGCAGTTGAAATGGTGTAAAGTGATCTAAGTCAGCGATATTCAAAGCTCCATAACACAGTCAGTTTTAGTCGCAGAACAGTGGGACTTTTTTTTGTTAAAAATATTAGAGTATCAAGTATATTTTACTAAATATGGGTGATAGGACTGGGGGACTGTGTAAAAAGTTAGATTTTGTAACTTCTTAAGGAATATATTCATTCACTCAAAAAGCATATATTATAATTCTTCCCATCATTTAAAACATTTTTCCAATTGGAAGTGTATGTCTGTTTTCAGTTTAGAAATTAGCTATTGGACCACGATAAGTGTGAACACCCTGTATTCTGTATTACGGTGGATTGAAAAGTATAGGAAAAATTTTTTTTGGGAAATTACTTTTTGGCATGGGGTGGGAATGCTGTGTCTTAAGTATATTAGTTTATATAATTTTTTTTATTGAAATCCATTCATAGCTTCCGGTGCCCCAAGCACCCCAAAAATAGTTAAAAATTAAAATTTTTATGAAAATTCACAAATTTTTTTTCGAAATTACTTTTGGCGTGGGGTGGGAAAGTTGTGTCTTAGATATATTAGTGTACATATTTTTTTTAGTTTACATCCATTCATATCTTCCAGTGTCCCAAGTACCCCAAAAATAGTTAAAAATGACATTTTTTGCAAATTTATAAAAAAATATTTTCAAAATTCCCATTAGCTCCAGGTAAAAAAGTTTTGTTTTAAGTATATTAGTTTGTTTTTTTATTATTATTCGAATTCATTCATATCATCTGGTGGCCCAAGCGCCCCAAAAATAGTTAAAAATTGACATTTTTACGATTTTGACTCGTTCAACATATTAACTCGTATTATATTGAGATGAAATATGATTATAGATGACTCTAATGCATTGTTTTATTTTCAGGCCCTGCCAATTTGGAGAGCAGCAATCCTAGTTCTTACACTGGCCCAGCCATGCCAGCACCACAACATTTATAGATTTTTTAAAATTACGAGTCAAACTTTATCATCACTTCTATTGAGAGAGAACTTGCTGTTTCTTTACGTGGAATCATCTAAGAGTGTGAGCACCGCATCCACCGGATGTTGCACCGTGTGATTTACGTTTAGGAAGCATTTAATCACGTGTCTACTTTTTCTAAAAAAAAAAGCAACTAGGTATGAACAATTCAGTTTTCGAAACGAATATTAATAATAATTTCATCATTCAGAGATCAAGAACTGTCAGAATGTGGAATAAATGCAAATTTATTTATGTAGGTGTTTGATACAAAAATGGCTTTTATATTAACTATAGCAGTATGCAAACATGGGCTGGAATTCTTCAAATGTCAAATTCTGCTTGCATCTTCGAAGATCTGAAAAAACAAGACCTTGTATTTTTGTTAATTTTTTTTCTTTATTTCATTTATAAAGTTTGCTAAAAAATATGGTAGCTTATTTTAGGTTTAATCTAGAATACTTATTTTCTACCATATTTTTCTGAATAATTTTCATTATTATTTTTTGGAAAAGTTTTTCCTCTGGATAATGCATTCATGAGCATTTGTGGTTCTGTAAAACGCCTGTTTCATCTTGAAATCTGAAATTATCTCCCATTTCAAACTCGCGAGTTCCGTTACTCTCCCTGAAGCAGTTATAAAAGTAAAGAATGCCATTCAACTATCTTGAACTTGAATTAATTTTGTTCCATAATGCTCATTCATTTTTTTTTTCTCCTCTTGTCTGTTATGGTAATGCTATATTTATGTCTTAAAAAAAATTCACTGCATCATGACTTCTCGGATCATTTTCATGTTTTTTGCTGGAAAAGTTTATGAAAACTGTTACTCCCGTATTTTAACTTGAGTTGTAAGCTCCCAGTGGATTTTATTCATGTCCCTCTACCATTACTTTGAGAAAGAACAACATATTTATAAATCTTGGGTTTGTATGTCTATTCATTTGTGGTAATTTTAACAATGTTCACTGCTAAGAGAATTATTAATATATTCTGTATTATTTGAGATGTAATTTTCTCTGTCAATTTTGTTCCTTATTAAAATGATTTATGATGAAAAGTGTCTTCAGAAATGTCAAATTACAAGAAATAATCATCAGCTCTCTTTAAAGCACAGTAGAACAGGGGTGATTGTGTTCCGGTGTTATACCGGAAATCCGCTAGTTTCTTCATCCTTAATACCGGAATTCCGATATAATTTGATAAATCTATTTTTCTCCATAGTTTCTACGCAATTTCGGCTTCTACTACGAACTGCACAAATTTTAATCCATACTACGGAAAACTCCGATTTTTATTTCGATTTTGATTTTCACTTTCTTAAAAAAAATCATTTCATGAGCAATTATTTTTGTAGTAATATGAAACATTTTTTTTATAAGAAATATGAAAAACCAGGGAAAAACAATTAGATTTAGTGGAAATTTTTTTCATATATTCTTGTTGCTTACTTTGGATTATGCTGAGTCAATCCAAATGATACTTTTTTTAGAAAATGCCATATCATAACTAAGAATTTCTATCTCACTTAAGAATGGTCCCATAAGAATTTATATATATATATTTATATTCATTAATGCTATTCATACAAAATGTTATTACAGTAAATTCTCGATTATCCGGCATTCAAGTATCTGGAAAGCTGAACTAACCGGAAAAATTAGAAAATGGGTTTTTCTAAATATTTTACATCTCTTGCCAAAATTTAGCTTGCTCGCTCCATTCCATTCACATGGACGATTTATTTCTGGAATGCAACATGCGCTCTGCACGGCATCCTGTAAATACAATGTTATGGAAGATACCGAAATATTTTTAAAAATTATATTTAATGCACATTTCAAAATAACAAAAACAAATTATTGGCCGAAAAAATCTTAAAAAAAGGCTACCCCCCATTTTTCAACTATCCTGACTTTTCAGGTATCCGGAAATCGGTGTTTCCCGAGTATGCCGGATAATTAAGCTTTTACTGTATATTTTTCATATTGTTTTTTTTTTTCAATTTTGATGGGTTTTTTTCATGTGTGTTGTAGAATGTTTTTGAAAACTCATGAATTAAGACAAAATAAATTAAATCAATTTCTTATGTGAAAAAAGCATATTAAAAATTGCATGCAAAGGTTGAATCTGCACCGTAATGAATGAATACATATCCATTCCCTGCACATAATTTTACTGCTAAAATTTCAGGTATTTTTTCGTGAAGCCACAATCACCCCTGGTAGAACCTTGATTATAGGGGCTTATATCAGTGGTGCACAATCTATTTTCATTTCCGAAGAAAAATTTTTACACAACTACATTTTTTGAAACAAAGCCGTATATTTTTTGTTGTGAAATAAATTTCTTAAAATTTAGCGACCCACGGTTTGCATGCCACTGCCTGTATCAACCGAGCTGTACCAGAAAATTGAATGTTGTTTTTCATTTTTTAATAAAGTCAACACATTTTTCAGAAAAGAGTGTCGGAAGTTGGCATTGGAGCCGATTTTCATAATGCGGGAGCAGTAAAATGTTGTAATCTGGAGGTGATCTTTTGCAACTCAAGAATTTATTTAGAGAGGATGGAAAAAAACCCCACAGCACTTCACTAGTGATGTAAACAAATTTCAAGGATTTTCATGGAAAAAATGGCACCGCAAATGTGACAAAGTTTCGCGTTGTTGAGTGGGGGAAATATTCTTTTGAGGACATCCTTAAAAATCATTGAGACAGCAAAAATCTGTAACATTCATGCATCCTCTTATCAGAACTGTTTCCAAAAATGCGTGTGAGAAGTTTGATAACTAATAAAATTTTTAAGTTATTAACATGTTATAGTACTTGCGGATTTATTTTTATAATTTCAAACAGGGTTCGTACACTCTTTGAAAACTCCTTAACAACTCCTTGAAAACGATTTTCATTTTCAAGCACTGTGGAAACTCCTTGAATTTGGGTTTTACTTTTTATAAACTCCTTGATTTTCAATTTTGAACATTTCTTTTATTAAATGTGTGCTACGTTTCACCGATAAAAAAGATTCTAAATCGTCGCCGTATCAATTACCCAGTATTTTGCGTTGCAATTTCCACAATTTGATGTTCATATCCTAGCAGTATCCAAAATTTAATAATTGGTTTTAAGTGCCAATCAGTAATAACCAAAACAATAGAATGGTGCAAATTGAGAATGTTATTTCTCTTGGATTATTTCGAAAAATTAACTGTATTTCTTTAAATTGTAATGTATGGTTTGTTGTAAAGGACGTATATTTTGATGGTGGAGTTGAAAGAATATAGATACTATTAATCAATTTTAGCTAAATTAGTTTTAATAATGAAGAAATTTTGTTAATTTTATTTTCTTCACATACTGTTTTATAAGCAATGAAAATGCTAAAAAACAGTTTATAATATCTAAATCAATGCCTCTCTTTGCACCTCTATATTTTAAATACTGGATCACTGTGCACTACATAAGTGTGCAGTGAGGCATGGAAATTATTTTAAGAATTGAAATTCTAAAAAAAATTAATGGAAATAGTTTTTTATTTGAAACATGGTATGTAATGAACTATTTGAACTTTTGGGGTAGTTGTACTTTCTACTTTCATATAAACAGATTTAACATGGCATTCTTGGATAAATCAGTTTAGTAAAAACTTATATAAAACAAATAAATATAACCACATTTATTTGAGTTATTAGCAATGGTTTAAATACTCTAATATAATTTTTGTGTACTCTAAACCCTTTTTCATGCGTAAATATTGATTCCTTGAAAATTTTGAAAATACTCCTTAAATACTCCTTGATTTTTAATTTAAAAAAACAGTAAGAACCTTGTCAAATAACACTTGTTGAAAGAAAAGAAGCCATGATTTGAAACCTAGTCTCTATTAACTGAGGTGGCTATGCTGTCTTCTCAATGATTTTTGAAGCGTATATCACACAGAGTATTGTGCGCTGTTTTTACTTTCTCGTATACGAAGTATACAAAGAGAAAGTTTGAAATTTTTGGACAAAATCCGTCAACGGGAAGTCTGTCTGTATGTCCGTGTTAATGTGAACGCGATAACTCACAAATTTAAATAGCTAAATGGATAAAATTTGGTACACATTTTTATCTTCAGGAATTTAGGTTTGTGTCAAATTTTGGACCAAATCCGTCAAAGGGTTGAATGCCTGTCTGTCTGTTTTATCGCATACTTTTGAACGCAATAACTTCTTTAAAAAATTACTTTGATAGATGAAATTTGATATGTGGCCTGCTTACCTTAATAGTAGATTCGTGTCCAATTTTTGTGTCAATCTTTTAAAAAAGGCGTTCAAATTTAAAATTTCGTTTTCTTTATCTTACATCCAGTCCTGTTGGTAATCACGCCAGCTCTTCTAACTCCACTTCCGTGTTAGACGACCTTCAGAAGTCCTGGTATGGCGTTTCGCTTATTTTTACTTTCTGGTATACGAAGGATACAAAGAGGAAGTATTGTAATCGTCAAAAAATTCGAACTCAAGATTTTGACGAATCTCCGCGTTTTAGACCTCCCTGAGTCCGAAAAACACAATTTTGGAATTATGTCTGTGAACACGATTACTCGAAAGCTATTAGAGCTACGGGGATGAAATTTGGTATGTGGTCTTTAAACATAATTTGTAGGTTTCCGTCAAATTTTGGACAAAATCCGTCCACGGGAAGTCTGTCTGTCTATCTGTCCACGGTCATGCGAACACTATAACTCAAAAATTTGAATAGCTAGATGAATAAAATTTGGCACACAGTTTTATCATCATGAATGTAGGTCCGTATAAAATTTTGGGCCAAATCCGTCAAAGGGTTGACTGTCTGTCGGTCTGTATAATCGCATCTCCAACAATCCGCTATCTCCACGCACATGCGTACTGGTTTTATCTTACACCCAGCCGTTTGGTAATCACGCCGGTTTCTAATTCCACTTTCGCGTTGGACGACCTTCGAAAATCGTGGTATGATCGGTTTCGCTTATTTTTTTCTCCACTGCGTTTGGGTTTCCTGTTCGTTTCACTGCCTTTTAGCTTATTTTTTTCTCTACATTGTTAGGGGTTTACGAGAAAGTTTAGGGGAGATCACTCCCGCTGGTTGTCAGCATGAGTGCAAAGCCACTCACCAAAAATGTTTGTAGCTCGTGATGGGCTGTATTCGACCGGCTTGAAAATGCACACAATCCTGATGGAAAATCGTCAGCAGCGATAATTCAAACCAAGCGAGTGTGACTTTGACGGTGACGCAGTTCGCTCCAACGATGACCGAAATCCTGTCTGACCTGTTGTCTCAATGCTTCAAGTGCTACAAACTTTTTTGGTAAGTGACATTGCACTCATGCTGATGAAAACAGCATACAATAGCTCTCCGTATGATATATGCTTAAGGATGTTCTCAAAAGAATATTTCCTCCCACTCAACAGTGCGAAACTTTGTCACATTTACAGTGCCATTTTTTCATGAAAATCCTAAGAAATAAAACTGTGGATCCCCCCCCCCCAATAAATTCTTGAATTGCAAAAGATCACCTCCAGATAACGACACTTTACATGCGATCAGCTTGGATAATCCAGGTTCTACTGTAAAAGCAAAATGTTATGAATTTTGGTGCCCATACCAGTTATGTTGCTTGGATTGTGCTCCAAGCTGGAGGACAAGCAGTGTGCAATTTGATTTTTTAACATAAATGATTTAAATTGCGTGTTTTCTTTTATTGAAAATCGAATTTTAGCTAATTAAAATAGTTATATTTTCAAGTTTATATTTGACAAATTGCTTCTTTATTATGTACATAAAGGGTGTCAAACTCGTGGGCTATATGTGGCTCACAACTTATATTTTTGAATCCCAAGAAACATAACGGTATGTAACAAACATTTCTTAGCTTAATTTTTAAAACTAGGGGGTTACACCCCCTGCTCTCTCCGCTCCCCAACCCCCATGAATCATGTTGTGATTCTTTTGGGATCACTACTTGATCCCTGCTTGCTCGCCATACAGTTACGCATTTTTGCTAATAATAGGAAATTATAAATACATTGATTACTGAAAGTAAATTTAAATGAAAAAAATTAATTTTTCATCAATTATACTTCTGTTTTCACAGATTTTATATTTGTATAAATGTATATATATAAATGTAAATGTTAGAAAGAAATCTGAATGCTAATATGTATATTTCTAAGATGTTTAAAAATCAAAATTATTTACATCAATCAGAAAATCAGTTATTTAAAACTTCTTTCCATACTCGACTTGCAATATCTTCGACAGTTTTGCCCCTAACTTCATTCGACCAAAATTTCAAACATGCCCTATTTTCAATGAAATGTTGCTGAGAAAAGCTTCCTCACATGTATTCACACTCACTCCAATTATTATTTAGCCAAGAAAGATATAACTTATCTTTCTGGGCAGTTACTTATGTGTTAAACCTCAGAAAATTTAAGCTGTCAAGAGATATAACCTATTTTACTAACTTTTACCTAAAAAAGGTCCATTTAAAGAGAAAAGTGGCTAGAAACATGCTCAAATTAACTATTCAAAATTGAAACCATAACAATTATGTATTTTTAGCTTTTTAAAATTGATTAGATCCTAAGTTTACTCATGTTATGTTGCTCGGAAAGCTTCCCTATATGTATAGACTTGCTTCAGTTACAATTTAATCAAGAAAGGTTCAATTTTTTTCTCTGGATAGTCGCTTATGTTTTTTAAAACTCGAAAATGTTAGTAACCGAAAGATGAAATGGCCCATTCCTCAGCCTTTTAACTAAAAAGGACATATTAAGGAGACATTCATTTGCTTAATTGAAAGTGCAAGACTTAAACTTATTTTTTTTTAAAACATTTTAAATCAAAAAAAAAAAAAAAAAAATCGTCTCAGACTTTTTGCCGTTGTAAACAAACAAAACTTGCGAGCTATTTCCAAATGGTGAATAAGAAATTTAACCCTTTTCTGTCGCCATATAAGAGAATTATATATATATATAGATTCCCAATTACAATAGAGATCCATTACTGTTCAAATTGAAGTCAAAATTTTGTGAAGCTGTGATGCCTGAATTTTACAAATATTTGCATCCAGGTTTGAAAATGCTTGAAAATAGGCTTACGAAATTATTTCCATTTTTGGAAGTACTTATTGGTGCAAACTATTGTTTTCACTTATATTTGGAAATACATCTTCTGTCAGATCCTGAATTACCGACACTCGCCTTGGATCAGTTTTGAAATTGAGCGCTGTGGACGAGATATCCCTTAAAGTAGGAAAGATGATAGCAGAGTAGAGATACCAGATGTCGGGAAGAAAGCATTAACTTTATCATTGTCCTTGTTGGTTTTCATACCGTGTTTTTGAAGTAAACCTATGTTACTTTTTAAATTGAAGGTTTATTTATTATTACAGGAAAACCCTGGAAATTCGAACCTCAGTAATCCAAAATTCCGGATAATCCGAACACCTTTTTTTAATTTTCTGAAAACATTTTACTGAAAAATGAAGGAAAACTAACAATTACGAATCGGAAACAAAGCCAATGTTTATTCCTAACTTATAAGAAGTATTAAAGTGGTCTTTAACCCCTTGGCATACGATTTTATTTAACCTCCTGATAAGATGCCATCGCCCATTTGGGATATTTATTATTATTTCAATCTATTTAAGATGGTAACAAATAATCCAGGTGATTTTTGTATTTAAAATTGTTACTTTGACTTTATTACCAATTTAAGTATAAAAAATTCTGTAATTCGATGCACGTGTCGGACTCGTCATTGTAAGCGAAGGGGTTAAGAATGAATACAGTACTTTAATTAGTAGAAACTAACTCGGATATATTCTTTTTGCCCTCAATTTTTTTGCCACTGTACCGTGCAAATCGCCGCATGCTCTTTCCTTACGCCTTCACAGAGCACCCAGAGTCGGTAAACTTCTGCATTTGGTTTTCTCAAGAGTATTTTGCCTAATTCCCCAGAATCTAAACAGAGGTCAGCCCCAATTTGTTCGGATTCCCAGGGTTTTGTATTTTTTTGCAGCTCACATAAACATAATCTTGTTTTACCTGGCCCTTGCTAGCATTTGAGTTTTATGCACATTAGTGCATTTTTCTAATGTACATGATAAAGAAGCAGTTAATTCTGCATGAAATATGGCAGGCAAAGAAAACATTAACATAATGAAATGTAGTAAAAGAAAGACTTAATTATTTGATTCGTAGGTAAATTTATCAGCGAAATTAAACTTGAAACAGACATTGCAGTTTTAGAAATCCAGCTCCACACTTCTGTTTTTGCATTATACAGGAGTGTTTACAAAAGAGTATCCTAACTTTAACCTTGAAGTACTAAAAAGAGTACCCTAACTTTGAAGGGCTACATCTCCCCCACAAAAGAAGTAAATTCGCTATTCTACGAAATAGTAGTGAATGAGAAGTTCCTGCCAATATGGGTGAATGCTGATGAACGGAAAATGCAAATATGGAACAAAAAGTCTAGGACGAGTTCTTCTACCAACTGGATAGCGTTTGTATTTCTGGTGGTGGTCACGTTGAACATTTTATAATTTCAGAAACTTTAAATGTTATTTTTGATTTAATTTTCCAAAAAGGTTCTAACTTTTATTTTGTAAGTGTAGCTTTTGAAAGCTGAGATAATCTTTTGTAAACACCCTGTATATAAGAGGATGGATCGAAAAAAGTTTACAAGGGGGGGGGGTAAAAAAATTATTTATTAACAATAGACAGAAAATACAAAAGGGAATTATGAGGCTACTTTTTGATCACTTTTCCACATAATCGCTAAATCTTTTTAGGTATTTATCTGAACGCAGGACCAACTTGTTTAACCTGGCTTGGCAGAAATTGTGACCGTGCCCACTGAGCCAGTTCTTAGCAGCTGGTTTCATATCACTGTTTGAAGAAAACTCTTGTTCCAAATAAGTGTTTGGAACCCAGATATGGCCTGTATGGGGGTTGGCTCCAGAATTTCCACTTGAACTTTTGCAGCAACTGTTGGGTTTTGCAAGTAGTATGGATATTGTTATTTATGCTGGAGGATGACCCCATCACTCAACTTGCCAGGGTGTTTACGTCGGATGGCTTCACAATGGCCCGCTGACTATTCCCGTTTTCCGAAATTGTGGGAACACTTCACTAGAACAAGTTGCTCTTCAGATAGTGATGTGAAAACAGCTGCTGAGAACTTGCTCATTGGGAAGGGACGCAATTTCTACCAAGCCGGGTTAGACAAGTATGTCCTGCATTCAGATAAACACCTAAATATATTTGGTGATTATGTGGAACAGTGAAGGGCAAGTATGCCTCTTAATTCCCTTTTGTAGACAACCTGTCTAATGTTGATAATTTCTATGACGCTTGAAACCTTTTTTTTTTTTTTGGATCCATCCTTGTAGATAACTGATAACACAATGCATGATTATAGGCAATTCAAGGTGACAGAACACAGAAACTTGTGGGCAGTTACAATGCCTGAGGATAGAGTAATATGCATTTCTCTGCATCACAGTGAAACAACTTTTGCTTTAACCACTTCAGTGTTTTTTTTTGTTTCAAACAACAATGTAAAAAAATTGTCACTTTTTTAAATTACCACTATCTATGCAGTTTTAGCTTCAGAAGGTGTCAACAACTATGAAATTTAAGTATTTAAAGCAATGTGTATAAAGCAATTTCAAAGCACATTTTAATTAAAAATTAGTATTTGGACACAGCCATGTGTTACACAAGAAAGCAAATTTCACAGTGAAAGATAAGTTTCGATAAGTAAGAATTTATTTGAAATTTTAAACATGCATGTTCTTGTTTGTTAGAGGTCTGGTTTTGTGTGATTGGCATGACAACGAACTCTTTTAACTCAAAGAAGCCACTTCATAGCTACGATGACCTGGGACAGCTATCTGCTTTCTTTTACACAAAAGGTTCAAAGGAATGGATTATCACCTCTTTAGTAGTAGCCGTATGATCCCCAATGTATGGTTAGGAGATAGTCGGGCAGAATGTCCACATACGTCACACAACTAAAAAAATGACAAAGGAGTGTAATGACATTGCCTGATCATTAAAACCTGGAAAAATACAGTATAGTTCAGAACACTATTTCTTGGCTATGTTGAGTAATAAACTAACTTAAGAAAAAAATATGTGCAAAATAGTAACAAAGTACAAGCTGCCACAAATTGACACTACCTTTTGTTACCTATTTTTGAACGTAAGTATCGCAGGAATTATTTCTGGATGGAGTCGGCAAAGAACATTTATCCATTGCAAAAGGAATTGCGTATAAATAAAGTGTCTTTGAATGAGCAGGTCAAATGCAAGGCCTACAATGAATGTCCGGAAGACAAGTTAACTATACATGAGAATGATTTCTCATTAAACCAGTTTGCGGTGAACTGCATCGTAAACCAGGTTTGCACATTTTTGAAATATTAGAATATGTATTTTCCCTATTTTTTTCGATAGATGCGGAATGATTTTCTAATCGTACGTTCTGATTTCGTAAAACCTCACTGGGAATTAATGCTATTTTGCATAAATGTCAACATAAATTGGAAAATTTAAAATTTATATATCGTATTGCGCATTATTCGCAATATTACTAATATCAATAAGCATTTAAGAAAAGATATTTTAAAATTGGAATTGATAATGTCATACGTTCCATCGACCATAGTTCAAGAGGAGCCGACTAGTTTGCAAACAATATAAATTAAGCAAATATTTACAAGAACTAAACACTTAAATTAATTTCTCACAATAAATACCAACAATATGTATGCAACTCAAACTGTAAATATAGCATTAATGAATTTGTTTTTCTTTTTTTGTACACTTTACATACTATTTTGTGTTTTAAGAATCATGCAATTTATTTTTATATGAAACTTATATTTGTCTATGGGTGTGAACATCTAAGTCTGCTATGATAAGGAGCACTTTTTTTTCCTTTGGGCATCGGGAATTCTTACTGGGTCTTGCTAATACATTCAAAGAGAGAATAAATTGCCAAAGTGCTTATTTGATATAGTGGTTGATACAATTTAAACTTCTCTTTAATCGGACCTTGTCCCAGCGGAAAGTAAATTTAATTCTGCTGTACATTTTGTCATGTACAACAGAATTATAAATTTGTAAGGCTTATTATATGTGATATATATACTGGGTGTTTGAGACGTTAAGCACTAAGCTTGTTTCGGCGTTCTTTCCGTTTAGCCCACGATTTTCGATTTCATCTAACAGACAAAAGAAAACGATTTTGTGTATTTTATTAATGACACTGATTAATTTTTTTTTACTATAAGAAATACTTTGGTACATTCTTTTATGACCTCCAGATTATTTTAAATTTATTAATAGAAGAATATAATTTTTAAAACTATATATCACCAGTCTACAGTGACTGACGGGACCTGAACAAAGAGTATAGTGTCAGTCCCCGGTGATTGACGCTGTCTCAGCGGAAAGTATTGTGTCAGTCACCGGTGACTGACGCTGTCTCAGCGGAGAGTATAATGTCAGTCACCAGTGACTGACGCTGTCTCAGCAGAAAGTATAGTGTCAGTCACCAGTGACTGACGTGGCGCCTAACGTGTTAAAAAAAAACTTGGGCAAAATTAAATGATAGGTTAGGCATGCAGAAACGGTTATTTTCGTAATAGAACACGGGGTTGGAAATGCACAAGGGATTCGCTACGGGGGTTTTCAGTGAATTCAGTAAAAGAAAATACACCAGATGAAAGGTGCGACACAGACTAAGTGGAATGCAAATTTACAACTGTACAACAATCCATTTCCATGAATAACAACATAAAAAGTGTGTATCTTCTCAGACGACACGTCCTTTGAACACTTAAAGTATTCCAAAGGTTTGCTGTTGATACCGTGTCCTATTTGTCATTATCATATCTGTCATGCCGCATACAACTTGTGATGTTGTTGTGCGTCTGTACGTTTTTATTCCATTCAATCTGCGTTGTACATTTCACCTGGTGTATATTTTCTTTCACTCAATTCACTGACAAGAAGCCCCCTTCAGCGAATCCCTTTCGTATTTCCACAGTGGCGAATCTAGAACTTTGGTCTGGGGGTGGCTGAGGTCAAAAATTTTGTATCACCCTGGCCTCATGGCTTATGTTAGGTGAGTAAAGTTAAAGTTTTTGACTGACCATAAGAATCATAAAGGACACTCCAATATTTTCGATAATTTAATTTAAAAAAATACAATGAAATAACTAGCCAAAAAATGTTTTCGATCGCGTCAACGTAGGAGTGGGAAAACTTTCGAGCCACGAAGAAATGTTGTCACATTGTTTTTGTTTTTTTAATTTTTTTATTGATATATATATATATATATTACTTAATTTTATTCCAAATTCTAATATTATATATCTTAAAATCTTAATGTATTCCAAAATCACTTTTCTAAAACTCCAGTTTCGTTCTTTTCCCGCGCTGGAGGTATATTAAATATCTCATTTTGGCATATTTATCGCTAAAAGAATATTTAATCGCTTTCACGTGCCCACAGAAAATCATGACGGTGTCTCTTTGGCACCATACTTTTTCCCTGAAACGCCTACGCAACTTATTAAAAATACCCAATATTCCCTTCACTTTGATCACGTGTCAATATCTTATTCCCTTATCCGAGAGAATACAGGGATTTTTCTGCGCACTCTCGCTTGTAACCTAAACGGAGATGCACGTATATATCCACCACTCTTCTATTGATAATAAAATAAGAGGTAGTTTTGCTCGACCTGTTTATTTTCGACGACTACAACCACGGATACGTTATATATATAAAGAACAAACAGTTCTAGTGATTTTTTAAATAAAATCCAGAATTCTGGTTTCGTTCTGGGGGAGGCTGTAGCCCTATAGCAAAGCACGAGTGGAATGACTAGAAAAGCGGGAAAATTTTCGAGCCTGTCAAAGCCAGAAAGCAATGTTACTACGTTTTTATTTAAAAAAAAGAGAGAGAGAGATTAAGAAGAAACGGGTGTAGTGATTTGAAAAAATCAAGGATTTTGGTTTAGCTGGGAGGGGGGGGGGGCTGCAGCCCCATAGCACTCCCTGGATTCGCCACTGCATTTCCAACCCATGTTCAGTTTCAAAAAAGACTCGTTTCAGTATGCCTGCCTTACAGAAACAAATCAGACAAGTTACAGACATTTTGGCCACGTATTTTTTGAAACACCCAGAATGTATATATATATATGAATAATTACGAATAAAAGTGATAAATCAATATAACATTGACCGGTTATTATAGTAAATATAGTAGTAAACAGATAATCAAAAATTCCAATCTTGAATAAAAACTGCCAACACTGATTATAACTCTTTATAAATATATATATATAATGTACATGATAGAACAAATCTAAGCATGTATGCTTCCATGAATACAAATTAAATGTAGTGTCATAAAAAAACGCTATTGTTTTGACACCATTTATGTTATAATGTATAAGGAAATCACGATAAAATGTTAGAGCAATAGAAATCACCGAAAGACCGTTGTAAACGGACAGAATAAGGAAAACTTTCCTGTAACTGATAGTTAGATGACCATTGTTATACGAAATTAATGAAAAACAGCTTTTCAAGAATTTTATAACACTACAGATATTACAATATATTTTAACAGGAGGATATTTATAAAGGAGGGCATTTATAGGACGGATATCTAAGTGGCGGCACGTGACGTGTACGATGCAAAAAAAAGAAAAAAAAAAGCGCTCTACAGCGCATACCGCTACACCTAGAGCTACCAAATTTGACAGGTAGTCATTTCTTGGGTAGTAGGTGTTTAACTAAGAAAGGGGTTTTCAAAATTTTAATTTTTTAATTAATCGAAATTTTAATGCTTTTGCTCGATAACTTCAAAGCATGTTGTCGCCCACAGACCATCTTACACAACTTAAAATTTTAAAAAAAGAAGCTTTTCAATAATACCATTTTTAATTTTGAACAATATGTTCTCTAATAAAATTTAAAAAAAAATATTTTAAATATATTTTTTTCATTGTTTTAGTTCCAGACGCGTGTTTTTTTGTGTGCACGTTATCATTGCTATAATTAAGAGTAAATTTTTAAAAATAATATAAAAAAGCTCAAAGGAAAAATAGTTTGAAAATCCCGTAGACATTACTGCACAAAGGTTTTCAAAAATTTTAGCTAGAGAAAAAAAGAAAAAAAAGAAAGACATTGCTTTTTAACATTATTTTGTTTGGCTGGCTCTCTTTCTGTAAATTGCGCAATGTAAAAAAATCGTTACTTATAGAATGCAACGGCTGATGAAATCAAGCCAGATTAGTTTGTTCAGTTATGTTAAAGTCTTGTTTTGAAGCAACACGAGGGGTATTTTGGGACGGACCTCGTCATTTTGAACCGCGGTCAGATGACGAGGACGACACCTGAGCTCGCATCCCCTCTCCAAAGTTCCGTACCACACCAGGCAATCAAGCCAGACAAATCAAACTTAAATCACTTTCATCCTACGAGGTTTTGGATTAGAGGATCAAGTCTCCTTAATTTTCTTTTTTGTAATTTGTTTCACTAACCAGGGGTGATTGTGTTCAGGATTTTTTTTTTATTTTCTCAAATTTGTAATTTCAAGATACGAGGGCGGTCCGTTAATAAAGGTACAGGTCCAGATTACACTGACAATTATAATTCTGAAAAATATTTAATACATTTCACAAAAACTACATACTTTTTTTAATTTTTCGACATAATCTCCGTAAACGTTGAGACATTTATCCCAGCTTGACACTCGTTTGTACATTCCTTCATGGTACTGCTGTTTGTCAAATTGCTTGAAGTCTTCTAGAACGGTGTTTTGCAAATCCTTCTGATCCGCAAAGCATCTTCCCGCCAACAATTTCTTTAAAGGTCCGAATAAATGAAAATCTGAGGGGGCTAAATCTGGACTATACGGTGGATGTTGCAGGACCTCCCATTTCCGTTGTACCAACCACGCTTTGGTTTGATTTGACGTATGTAGTTTTGCGCCATCGTGCAGAAGATGAATTCCTTCGCATAATCGTCCTAGTCTTTTCTCTTTAATGGCTTTTCAATTTCTGAAGAGTTTTGGTGGGAAAGCGCTTTTCAAATCAGGAGGATTGGCAAAAAACCCGTTCTGTAATACTTCTAGCAATTTGACAAACAGCAGTACCATGAAGGGATGTACAAACGAGTGGAACGCTGGGATGAATGTCTCAACGTTTACGGAGATTATGTCGAAAAATAATCAAAAGTATGCAGTTTTAGTGAAATGTATTAAATATTTGCAATTTCGCCCTGTACATTCATTACAGGACCTCCCTCGTATTTTTAGGTTAACTGTCTATCTCAAATTTTGATGTAGTACAAAATATATCATCAAGGTAGCGTAATAATTTTAGATTATATTAAAATCGGTGGAATAGTCAAACTTTTTGTCGAAATAAATGAGTGAAAATCCAGTCGTTTTGTTGAAATATGCATGTTTGTACACCACCTTAACAATCTACAATTATTCGAAATTATGTCGGATCTTTATAGCTTACAAGTTTTCAGGATTTTTGAAATGGAGTCTCAACCATGCATTTCGGTAATTAGAAACCCCAAAAAAGTGCTTAAAATGCAATGTGGTTAAGTTAGCAGTGCCAGCTACCTGCAATTGGGAGTGATGACGGTCTTACAATGAGCAAAAAATGCTCACCCAGGAACCTTGCAAGTTTTGAGCATCCTGTGTGTTAGGAAATTCTGCATTTTTAAGCTACGAAGCTTGCATCTTTTCTAAATTGTCTCTCGTACCTTTGCTCTAAGATTCGAAGCATTCTTTCTTTAAGATTTTACGTCATTTCCTTGAGCTAGTCACTTCACTTGACATCCATATTAGCAGCTTTTAATCGGAATCGTATGACGTTGTCTATTCGATTCCCGCAGCTGATATGTAGATCTGCTGCTGATTATCAGAGTATATATACTTGTCTCTACTATGTCATTACGGTACGGTCTGTAGGTCCTCTAAGCATTTTCTCCTCGGAGAGACATCAGTGCGATGTAAGCTGCTGTACCTATGAGATGTAGGACAAGTATCAACCTTGTTAAATGGAAATGTGATCTGTAAATATGTTCTTAAATGTGGTCGTCCAAATAAATGTCTCTTTTAACTTATACGATTCGTCACTTCTGAAACAATAAGAAATGCTCTATCTCATAGAAATTCCACTGCATGCAATAAGCCAGGACGCTTTTAGCCTTATTATCCAGAAGCTCTTCATAACTAGTGTTACTCAAGCTGCCTGTCTCTACTACAAGGATTATAGTTTTTACGAGGCTAACAAGTGATATTGGCAAACTCGCTTCCTGTGCCTAATACTGTGCAGTGAGGGTGAGCTGGTGGTTTATGAGTCTGTTATCCAGCACCGTAGCCATATGGATTTTGAGGTTCCGGGTACAAATATGGAACGGCGCGCCTAGTGAATAAAAAATAAATAAATAAATGACTGAAATCCTTCATTTTTAATGGACGAAAGGAATATATTCAACATTTATTCTTGTCTGAATAGTAAAATTTAATTTGCAACACATTGGTTTAAACCGGCCTTTCTTCTCTCGCGTACCCCTTAATTATTCTTTTTGTTTTGGCGTACCCCCTTGTAACATATCCAACTCCTCCCCCCCCGAACCATCCGTCTATGGAAAGAAGTTTTTATCAATAATGTTAAGGTTAGTTTAGGAGTCAAATGACTCGAATTCATAACATTTGCAGAACTTGCTTTTGATTTTACATTTTATTCCTTTTTGCACTAGTATTAGTTCACCACCAAAGCAAATGAAACCAGAATTGTAATTATTTCGTCTTAACTGTAAGGAAAGCTAAAAATGACACTTCGTAATAATCATCTATTCAAGTGATACAGTTATTAAATAACAAAAATTCACTTGGAGAAGCAAAATTATCTTAACTTTTTAAATCCCTTATATTTTCTTGTTTTCGACATTAGCAACTATGATTTCGCGTACCCCCAGAGGTACGCGTACCACAGGTTGGAAACCTCTGGTTTAAACCTTCGAGTTACCGGGTGAACTAGTAACTCGAGATATTTCTCTGTGTTCTCGGTGAATTTCTTACCTGTAACTTAAAACGATTACGCATACAAATTAATGTACTCTGGCATACAAAAGTTAAGGAACGTTTCGTAAAATGCGATAAATTTGCAATTAATACGAAAAGTATGTTCCAAAATCAGTTCTGGAGAATCGTGTGACATTCAATAGAGTATCATATACATATTATAGTGAAGATTCGGTCACGAGGGCAATTCGAGGGACCATCAGAAAGGGATGAAGGCGGAGATGGAGTTTCACCCATCCTGTTTCACAGAAAGCTGATAACGAGATGCAACTTTTATCAATGGTTATTTATGGTTTAATGTGCGCAATATTTACACGCATTTTCGTAAGCATAGTACAAATATTCGGGAAGATATAAATGTTTCTTTAAAAAATCCCAAATTTTTCCGTATGTGTTTTGCTTATAACGTGCAGAGTTTTCATTCAAATTATTCGAAATTTGCAGACTATTTGACAACATATTACAGAAGTATTGTAGTAAACTTTGAAGTAAATACGTTGAATATTACAGAAATATGAGTGTTTGTACTAAATAATTTTTTACTGCGCGTGTGCGAGACGCAGCGGAATTTTTCTTTCATAACATCAACAGATATATAGAGCAACTTTAAAACAAATTCCCGTTGAATCCCATTGAAATTCAGAAAGCTGTCGGCATTTCAGTGAGGTGAATTTGAATTTCTCTTTAAGAGAAGCTAAATGATGCGGGTTCTTGTACAAACTGATATTTTTTAAATTTGAATCTTCGAACAGTAACTTTGCAAATTGAATATCCTGAATACATGAACACTTATAAATTAAATACATTATTTAAATTGCATTTTCTCGAATACCATTCGAAGATTAAAGTTAAAAAAATATCAGTTTGTGCAAGAACCCTCATAATTTAGCTTCTCTTAAGGAGAAATTGAAATTCACCCACTGAAATGCCGGTAGCTTTCTGAATTTTAATGGGATTCAACTGGAATTTTTGTTTTAAGTTGCTCTATATATCTGGCTTTGAAGTTGTGAAAGAAAAATTCCGCTGCGTCTCGCACACGCGCAGTAAAAAATTATTTAGTACAAACACTCATATTTCCTGTAATATTCAATGTATTCACTTCAAAGTTTAATACAATACTTCTGTAACATATTGTCAAGTGTTCTGCGAATTTCGAATTATTTGAATGAAAACTCTGCATGTTATAAGCAAAACGCATGCGGGAAAATTTGGGATTTTTTAAAGAAACCTTTATATCTTCCCGAATATTTGTGCTATGCTTACGAAAATGCGTGTAAATATTATGCACATTAAACCATAACCATTGATAAAAGTTACGTCTCGTTATCAGCTTTCTGTGAAACAGGATGGGTGAAACTCCATTTTCGCCTTCATCCCCTTCTGGTGGTCCCTCTAATTGACCTCGTGACCTAATCTTCACTGCAATATGTATATGATACTCTATTGAATGTCGCACGATTCTCCAGAACTGATTTTGGAACATATTTTTCGTATTAATTGCAAATTTATCGCATTTTACGAGATTTTCCTTAATTTTTGTGTGCCAGTGTATAAAACGTTTATATTTTAACATTTTATCTATCGTTACATGTCTAAGAAGATAATTTTTTTAATCTTTTTGCTACGACTATCAAGTTCAAATTGATCTCGGAAGGTCGATCGTCGAGAGCCAATCCTGAGTCTCATCAGACCCGACTCAAATATGACATCTCCAGCGCAACACACACACAGAAGTCACTCCTCGATAGAGGAGAAACCAGATGCGGCCCGAGGTAATTTTACCAACCGTGCAAACCAACAAAATGGCGCCCCCCCCCCCAACACGCATAACCAACGTATTTTTTTAAATTCTATTATGTCTGTATTCTAAATGCCAAGCAAACTTTTACATAGAAATGTGCATGTTTAACCTGCAAATGTGACTTAATAGTATTATGGAGAGAATTTTTGAACTTCAGATGCATTTAAGCATATATAGGTATTATTGAAACTAAAATAATATATTCAACAAATTTATTTTAAAACAATATTATAAGTTCTCTTCAAAAATTAACTTTTCTTCCTTTTCATCCGTGAAATTTCTTCTCAATTTCAATGTTCTGCAAAAGGTCCCGTTCAACTATCATGACTGCTAAATCAATTAGTCCCTCTTGGGACATGGTAGATTCCAGATATATTTTGATAAGTTGTAGTTTCGAAAAACTTCTCTCGTCAGCAGCTACAGTTACTTGGAGAATCAGAAAAATATTCAAAGCCTCTGAAAAATTTGGAAAATTTGCAGCAACCCTGTTCAAATTGAAGTAAATTAGAATCTCCAACATCTGCTCACTTGGTCTGGTTGTAGAATTAACATGACTAACATTTCTTTGTGAAGCTGAAAACCATCAACATCATTGTAATTACCGTCACTCAAGGTCCATTGAAGGTCTTTGAACATGCCTAAAATTTTATCGCGTTTCGCTTTCTTGATGTTAAATATTTATCTATTATCTCACTTAAATTTAAATCTTTTCTCAATTTATTTTCCACATAAAGCAACATCAGGTGGCATTTCAGCCAGTCCTTTCTTGTGCCTTTACTTTTTTTCACCCCTCTTGTGTGTGTAGGCTTGGGAATGCCGGAAATCAATGTGGCTAGATTTCATAATCTGACAGTTTCTGATCTACGTGTGAGGTAGGTTGGTGCTGTGCACTGGCGCACGTCCGGTTGACCGACCTTAGGGACGCTACTGCCCTCAAAAAGCATAATAAATGTAGGGTTGCCATAATTGCCAACCATTGATACGGGACGTTTAAGTGCCAAATAAATAAAACATGAAAAAAGTGGGTAGGTATAATGGTTTATTTTACTCTGAAAATAAAATCAATATGCTCTTTAATAAAATGAACACGTAGAATAATAAAAAAATACTCAAGGCTAATCCTTTGTAGACCAGTCACATTTTAAAGGTGATTTTACTTTCTTAACCCTTCAACCGGCTGAAACGTAGAAAGTCGCTCTCTGATGACTATTCTAAAACCGGCTCGGTCGCAGAAAGTCGTTCTTCGATTATTACTCTTAAACCGGCTCCGGCGTAGAAAGTTGCTCTCTGTTTATTACCCGAAAACCGGCTCCGAAACATTTGCGTTCACCATTTAGGTACACAGAGGCCGTTTTCAAAGCATTCAGCTGAAATATTTTTGCCGTTCAAAAGGTTAATATCATTTTCATCTTTCACATAATTATCAAATTGGGCTTAGTCATTTTAAAATTATAACGACAAATTAAAATTGCATCCATTATCTCTAGTATCAACCTGTTCCTTTCGTCCGACCATTGAGTTGACATGAGGGAAACTATTCGCCCCGCCCTTTCATTGTGGGCTGGAATGGAAAATACGTATTCGCATAGCTTTATTAGACATGACTTCTGATCAATGTGCTTTGTATCCGCTAAACACTTCAATCAGTTCTCAACCAATACTCAATTCCATCATTGCCTCGCAGTTTTGGTTGGTATTATTGTTCTCTAAATAATCCTTTAGATATACGAACTAGTTGAATAGAAACTCAGTGTTACCAATATCGAGGTTTAGGGAGAAAACCGGACAAAATAAGGGACTGAGTAGTTAAATACAGTGACAGTCCCGTATATATGGCAATACTAAGTAAATGGAAACTTTGAGTTTTGAGAGGTACGCCGACCATTTTAATAGCAAGTACCTCAAAATACCTAAAAAATTCATCTTTATTGGATGAGTATTCTAAGTCTTTAGAATTTTAAAAATAAAATATTCCTGTTAAGCTTTTCATAATTTAATTAAATTCCATCCCTTTATATAATTTAACAACAAAAATATTTTAATTAACTTTTCAACAATTACTAAAATATTTTAATTAAACTTTTAATGATTTAATTAAACTTTACAACAAATACAAGGCAGACCGCTGAACTTTGAGCTACCAAATTTGGCTATCAGTTAATTGTTGGGTATCGGGTGCTTACTACAGAAGGACTTTTCAAAAATTTTATTCGATTATTAATTAAAAATTGTTCAAACCTTTAACGTTTTTCCTCAATAACTTCGGATGATATTATTGCACGAAACACCACTTTTCTACACAACTTTGACATTCAAAAAATTAGCTTTCCAGTCATTTCAATTTTATTTCCATTAATTTTTCTCCTATTTTAATAAATTTTTTGAATTTTTTTGCGTATGTTTTAAAACAATATTTTTCATTGTTACCTTTTGCTGCCTGAATATTCACACACAATGCGAATGCACTTTTTGCGTGCACGTTATTGTTATCATAATTAAGGAGTAAATTTTTGAAAATAAAATGGAGACAGACGAATCCAGCCTAAGACATCATCAGGCTACAATGTTCCTGACTAGAGGTTCGAATCTCCTTTAAATTTCTTTGTGTAGGCTTAAACTTCTTTGTGTATACTTCTTAGGAAACGACAGAATGTTTTCATAAAGCAAATTGAAGTAATAGACAGGCAACCAAAGTAAATGCTGTCCGGATAATATACACTTAAATTGTAAATACCAGATTAAAATGAAAATGCAAAAATGAGTATCATGAAATTTAAGTACTTTTGTGGTTGGTTACAACAATGAGAAAAAGTGGGACTAAAATAACTCGTGCAACAATGACAGCGGTTTCCATTTTGCTTAAACATTGCGAAGTATTAATGCAACTTTTTAATTAAAATTGCATTAAAATTTTATGGGAAATTAAGGAAAATCGGCATGAACCGATGAGAAAATAATTTTCTTAGTTTAAAATAGAGTGAAAGTAATTTTCCATACTTTAATACTTTCTTTTTAAATGGAAATTTTGGATTTGATTGTTCTGTTTTTCGCAATTTCTTCATTGCAAGGTCAAAATGCAACAAACGATAAATAAACGGGAAGTTGTTTGTTGAAATCGGTTGCAAACAATGCACTAAACAGATCAACAACAATGAAAAAAAATCATTTACGCATAGTAAGAAACAGTTCTTTTGAAGTTTGCCATTACTGGAACTCTCACAGTCTGAATGAACTTCTTACTCGTTCGGTAAAATAATGCCCGATTTTTCTTCGTAATTCCCGGAAATACGATTCCCCGAATGCGTAGTTCTTATTAACTTTCTGCAGTGAGAGTTAGCTGAATGAGAAAGGACATATCTAGGAACACATTCTAACAAAAATGGAAGAAACGAACACAGAGATCCCAAGTCTTACTGAAATATCTTCTTCGAATGAAATGGATGTAAAGCTTGCATCATCCGACCATAATCCGGTTTCTGCAGCAAATGAAAAACGCGAATTATCGTCCGACAATTCAAAAGAACGGGAGAAAATTCGAGAGGAGACAGATTCGAAAGAAAGGCAGAATTCATTTGCTGGACTGAAAACAAAATGGCTCTGTGAAGCTGAGAGTTTTTCTGATTCCGAGTCATTTTTGTGGTCTAAAGTCCAATATGTAAATCAATGCGAGGATGCGAATAACTGCTTAAATTATTTACTTTCGAACGAAATGACAACAGTTTATGCTTCCGTGTCGAAGCTTTTTAAATCTTTCAGAAGTGTTTTTGCAAGCAACCAGAAGTTGAAAAACAAAGTATTCGAACTCGCATCACAAACGCGCTCAATACAGAAACAAAACGAAGAGTTCGAAGGAAAAGTCTCGGAGAGGGAGGGAAGAATACAGCATTTAGAACGACTTGTGGATGCAAATATAAGCAGAATACAAGCTGCCGAAAAAGCAAAATTGGAACTGGAATCTCAGCTGGAAGATTTACGAAGGAAACGCGAGGAAGTTGATAAAGAGTCGCAGGTATTTAAAACGCGATTTGAGAAAATAATTTTTAAATTTATTTATTTATTTAAGGTATCCGACTGGTTTAAAATCGTCGTTTTTGATGAAATTATCAAAAACCTTTTATGACTTAATTTTGTAGCCTGTTTAATAAGCTTCCTAAAACTGTCTCACTTTTTACTCTACGTGAATTACAAATGGAGTTACAGCTGCTTTATTACCAAACTGTAAGCATTATTTTAAATTCCATGAAAACTTTAAGTGTGCTTTCTGAGAAATGATATTTTTGAGGAAAACTGTCGACCGCAACAATGATTTCTCAAAAAGTTATTCAAGTATCGATATGAAATTTTCTGAGATTGTTTTCAGTAATATGCTTGATGTTTTTCTCTAAAAACTAAGGTCAATTTTAAAATCAAATATTATTTTTAAGTGCTTAAATGTAAACGAACAGCATTTTTTATGAAAAATTACCAGTTTAGTAACTATGTTCAACTATATCTCAAAACTAATTTGAAGTACAAGAAATATTTTAGAGCATAACACAGATAACTGTCACAAAAATGTACTCCTACAAGGATTTATGTATATTTAGAATATGATTTTGTCTACGGCTGTTAGCGTCAGGTAAATATTTTAGTCATTCTTCATCAAATTTCTCAGTTTTTTTTAAATATTATTTTGAAAGCCTAATTTTACAATATTTTCATAGTTTTAAAACATATGCAGTTTAAAAATAACATTAAAAAATATATATAAGTTATTTTTCAAAAAAATGTCTCCGAACACAGTCGGATACCTTAAAAGAAAGCACACTACAGAGAAAACTTCAGTTACAGAGTGCAGAAACAAAACGAGAATCAAACACACGGAGAACAAAGGCCGTAATCAATGAATCATAAAGATATTAAAAAACTTATTAGAAAATTTAAAGGCTTTATGCAGTCGTCATAAAAACATTTTAAAACATGGTAAGAATATAAAAGTTCTAATCACTAAACCATAAAAGAAAGTATAAATGAATAAATAATTTAAAACTTGAACACAACACAGTCACAGAAACAACAAAAATCATACCAGGATTTTAAAAATTGTATACAGTCATCTTAATAACATAAAAACACATTAAGAATTTAAAAGATTAATCTAAAAAAAATTTTAAAAACATAAAGAACTTAAAAATTGAATACACATAATCAAACAAAATTATTAAATTCGAAGCCCCTTGGGTTAATTATTTTCTTTTTAAACGAAATTTAAAAATCGACTTTTTTTGATGACGGATATTTTTCTTACGGATAAATACAGAATGAAATAGAATTAAATTATCCTTTTCTGAGCACCTGAGAGAACTATTTCTCCCACCGACTTTCTACACAATATGACGCATACATCGAGCTTAACATTTTGTCTAAAGATTCGTACAATTGTTCGACATCATTATTCTCTCTATTAAAATAAAGAGAACCGGCCACTTCCTATGGCCAATCGGGTTGAAAATTTGATGTGGATCCTAAATTCTAATGTTAAGAAGTTTGCTGTGTTTAATAGTACTTTAACATATATAAAAACATAATATTTTTTAATTTCT